>CAIGRH010055666.1:0-12725 GCA_903798295.1 Fraxinus nigra | reverse complement strand
CTTCTACTGGCTTTGGCGGGAATCCATTCTCAAGCACTCCATCATTGCTAAATACCAGCAATTCTGTGGGATTTGGTCAAACAACTGTGAGTTACTCATTGATTGAACTGCTTTTTTCCCCTGCTTTTCTCATTTTCATTTTTCTTTAAATGTCATTTTTAAAGAAACTAATATGAGACTTCATGATGTTGAATAAGAGTATGACAAGACATCATGACGATAAAGAGTTACGACAAATCTTCATAATGGTGATTCAAGTAGTTGTACAAGACTTGCAGTAACTATTTTGAGTTTGAGGCAGTGTGACCGGGGCATAGTTAGGAAAATGTCATGATGCTTGTGTGCATATGGTAATTGTTTCTATTTATATTATGACCCATCTCATTGTCTAATACAAATGTGGATTCTGCAAACTTGGTATCTTTACAATTTTGATATCTTTATCAAGAGAGCAATTGTTACAGTAGATGTTAAAATCTGTAGGACCAATTAGTATGAGTGTAACGAGTACCTGAAATTTTATTCGCAATGGTACTGATGTATGTGTTAATAATGTCATTGGAGACCTAAGAAGTTATTTTGCGATTGACCTGCCATGCTGTTTTTCTTACCATATTATCTTCATGAATTAACGATTGATATCGTATGAAAAATGGAAACATATGGAATTAACTTGCATGCATTTACCACGTTTGACTTTAACGTGCCTTCCAGTTTGATAGAAGTAGCACACAAAGGTAAAATGTTAATCCTTGGTGGGTGATCTGATTATGAACATGGCTTTTAAGACCAGACATAATCTGCCATGATTATGTGATTGTAGGTAGACAGAAGTTCTTAGTCATTTGATTAAAGGAAAAAATCTTTATCCTTCCCAGAACCCTCGTTCATTTGCATTAATCAACCTTAAACGAGTAATCCTAATGTGGGGGCAGATTTGGTCAGGCAGATGCAGAAATTGTACTTCAAGGTCCATTACTTGATGGAGGCAGTCAATCAATATAGTTTGATCCGAAATCTGATTCAAATCCAATATAGTATCTATGCATAAGGTTTCTTACAGCCCTTTGATAATTATGCTTTGTGGATGTGCCGATACAGTCAAGGTTAGGGTGGTTATAGTCTTTGTTGGTTGAGTATGAGTAAGTTCAGGACGCTCAATTAGTCTCAAAATTGTATACTAGGAACTTAATGATACATTAGCCAATATCTTCTCCGAGTGTAATTGGATGGGCAGTTTAGCAGTGTTGACGACAAACTTTGTTGGGAACTTTACTTGGGAATGTTGTAGTTTTGGCTTATGGGAATTTTCTCTAATTTAAGTTCAGCAGTCTTGTATGCTATGGTGTGTTAAATTTTCTTGTGATTGTTATCATAATTTTTTTGTCGTTACCCCATTGATAACTTACTTCTATTCGATTTGTTTTTTTTATTTGAAGCCATCTCTTTCCACGCCTTTTCAACCTTCACAGCCAACTCAAAGTTCTGGTGGTTTAGGCTTTGGCAACTTTGGACAGTTACAAACAGGTAGGCCAAGTCTTTAGTCTTTCTTGACCACAACGTTATTCTATTTTGGGAATCTTAAATATGGTTATCATTTTAAAAATCACTATTTTGTGTTTACAGCTAGCGCAAATGTCTCTGGCGGCACATCGAGTATATTTGGCCAGGGCATGTTTGGGCAACCGTATGTTTTAAGATCTATTCATTTTTATTTTCTGGACTGACTTGTTTTGCTTGTTTACTTGATGTGAATTAGAACTTTTTTATATTCACGTTATTTGCCTTTAGCTTCCTTTTGTTCTCCACATGGATATCTATTATTAGTTTGTCTGGGTTAATAAACCTTGTACAATACTAGTTATCAGAATGTGAATTTTCATATATTTTAATGTATTTAATTTTTCAATAGAGAAAATATATCAACTTGTTTAATCCTTTATTAAGTAAATTAGAGTAGATCTTGTAAAATACTAGAATTGGTTGCAAGATCCCTCTTTTTATTAAATGATACAATTACCTAAAACAAAGTGATTTTGCCCTTGTTTGAGCCCATTATTTAAAAACTCATTTTTCCCAGACTCATTTTTACCAGTCTCCCAATGTAATATTTTACACGTAAATCCAAAATTTTCCCTTCGTTTTAGCCAGCACACTTTCAAAAAAATCACTATTACAAGACTAATTTTCAACAAAAAAATGGGGTTCAAACATAGGCTATATATTGTTGTAATGGACAATCGATCCTTCTATATGTGACGTTAACGATTTTCATGGATTAGGTAAACTAAGCACCCTTGTTTCTTAGCCTTTCTTTACCTGACAGCATGGTTTTAAAAAACGCTGGTGAGGTGCGCCTCAGTGTGAGGCGGTCCTGCTGTGCCTTAAGGCGCATTATCTGAGGCGAAATCAGTGAGGCGCACGCCTCTACAGATGGGGCAAAAAAAATGAGGCGTGCGCCTCATTGTTTTCTATGTTTTTTTTCATCTGGCGATGTTATTTGGCTTTGTGTGTGTATCTTCTAACTTTACTTGTGGCTCTGCAAAGAGAAAATAACAGAGAGAAGACGGGGAAGAAGAGAAATCGGGGAAGAAGGAAGAAGAGAAGTTGGTTGCTTGTGCCCTAATTGATTGAAGTGAAGTGGGCTTTTGGAATGTTCTTTTAAAACCAATGTAAAATGGGCTTTTGGAATGTTCTTTTAAAACTAATGTAAAATGGGCTTTTGGAATGCTCTTGTAAAATTCAATGTAAAAATTTAATAAAATTACAATTATTATATTGGGATAAGTTTATATTTGTATTANAAAAAAAATGAGGCGTGCGCCTCATTGTTTTCTATGTTTTTTTTCATCTGGCGATGTTATTTGGCTTTGTGTGTGTATCTTCTAACTCTACTTGTGGCTCTGCAAAAAGAAAATAACAGAGAGAAGACGGGGAAGAAGAGAAATCGGGGAAGAAGGAAGAAGAGAAGTTGGTTGCTTGTGCCCTAATTGATTGAAGTGAAGTGGGCTTTTGGAATGTTCTTTTAAAACCAATGTAAAATGGGCTTTTGGAATGTTCTTTTAAAACTAATGTAAAATGGGCTTTTGGAATGCTCTTGTAAAATTCAATGTAAAAATTTAATAAAATTACAATTATTATATTGGGATAAGTTTATATTTGTATTAAAAAAAATTATTTCTTATATTTCATCTGTGTAAACTTTTTATTTAGTAACTAAAATAATTTAGTGTTATATCTTTTTTTGTTATATTAAATTTAAATTTACTTCTATAATTTATTTTAAAATAATATATAAAACATTGAAATTAATTTCCTTGGTGTACTTAGATTTTTTGTTTGTTATTGCTATTCATGTCAACTTTTTATATAGTAATTAAAACATCAAGAATTCAATATTATTTAAATTTTTTTGTTTGTGGTGAGGCTTACGCCTTAAAACGTTTTGAGACTTACGTCTCGCCTCGCCTCGTGACAAAAAAACACCTCAGTACCCATTTACGTTTTTTCAAACCATGCCTGACAGTTAACATCGTATGGTTAAGATTAGCAAGATAAAGAAAGCAATTCATCTAGCCCCTGTTTGATGTAGATTAAAATAAAATTTTAGTAATTTGATGAAATATATGGTTGAAAAGTTGTGGATCCCATGAAATGTGGTTAAAATTAATTATTGGCTTTAACTTTAGATTTACATTGATTTTAATCCAAGTTTAATATTTTCTTTTGAAATTTTTGTTGTCCTTTAAGATTTAGCGTCTTAAAATGCATAAAATCATATAATTAGTGTACATATACTTAGTGAATATATAATGCATGATATATAATTCCGCATTGTCGCGTAAAGTGCAGCTGGTATGGACACCGGATTTAAGAACATGAAAAAATTGTCTTAATGTCACATCTTGCAAATCGTTACCTAAATTTGACTTGTTAGATTCGGTAATCACTCAGATGCAGCTCACGTGCCATTTCATTGCTATTTTCCTGCAACTATAGTTCATATACTTGAGAGATTGTCCATAATATTTCGAAAAAACATGGATGTAGATGTTGAGCTATTCCAAAATTGAGGTTTCGTTATTTACATTGTAAAGCTTGCAAATGCAAATATTTAAATAAACTCATGGAATCATAACGTTTGACTTCTGATTAGCGGTCTGCTATCATGCACTGGTTCATTCTTGCATGCTTTCCATATGGTATAAGTTTACCATGTGTTAAATTTTGTTGCAGGTCAGGCACTCAAAGTTCTGCCGTTGCTCAATCTGCTCTTGCTACAAATCCTTTTGGAACCCTACCAGCGATGCCTCAGATATCAATTGGCCGCACAGGCACTTCTCCTTCCATCCAGTATGGAATTTCAAGCTTGCCAGTAAGTATGCATATCTTGAGTAAGTCCAAAAGAAAATTATGCAGGGTGTTTCTGATCCATAATCAATTGATCTAGAACCTTCTTAAGAATTTACTCATGTCTTCCGGTGTTACCATACTAGTGCTGAATAGAATATTACCTGCTGGCTCAGTAACTGACACTTATTTTTAAGCAGGTTGTTGACAAACCAGTGCCTATCAGAATATCGTCTTTGTTGACGTCTCGACACCTTTCTCAGAGGCGTATCAGATTACCTGCAAGGAAATATCACCCTAAAAATGATGGTCCGAAGGTAAGGATTGTTCTTCTAAAGAAATTCTTGACCTCATTTATAGCTTATTACAAACTTGTCTCTTTCTCTATTTTTCTCTTCCAGGTGCCATTTTTTAGTGATGATGAAGAGACACCCAGCATGCCAAAGGCAGGTGCTCTTTATATTCCCAGGGAGAACCCAAGATCTTTAGTAATTCGTCCATTGGAACAGTGGTCCTCTAGAGCAAGCGCAGACAAAAAACCCCCATCACTCAAGGCTACTCCTGTTCCTGTACATGAGAATGGTAAATAGTTATAGCATTCTATATCTAATGAGATGTGCTAGATTTATGTTCTTTGATGCGTGGAATGATTAGGAATATTGCTAAAATAATTACAGATGCTACCTGTAAGATTAGTCCACTTAGAAGTTGTTGGACACCTCAAGAGAGCCTAATTGCCTCGTGGTAGCTGGTTATGATTCATTTTCCTTTTATCTTTTATGGAGATTATAGTTAGTACAAAGGCTGAAACTTGTTTTATTTAATTATTCTCTGAGAGGGGGCTTGGGTGATGATGTGCTTTTTAAAGCTTTCGCATGATGCATCACTGACATTTACCTACGTGTCCCAATTAAATGAATATTAGACAATCGAGGCAACGTCCTATCCTACAGAACTTGGACGTGGTACTTGCAATTCATCTTTGGTCTTAGTGGGAACAAACTCAACTGCATGCATAGAAAAGGCAATTTTCACCACATGATGCCCACATTAATTAGGTGATCGACAGTGGTGCTTGAGATTCATTATGAAAAATTAATTTGTTCTTAGGTCTCCTTCTCCCTTGTCTATAGCCTTATCGCTACTGTAATAAGTTCAAACCAAATGATGACTGACACCTGCATGGTGCTGGAAATCCTACTGTATTCAAGCTACCATCATCCTTCAAAAGCTACGACAAGAGGTTGTGCTCAGGTTCATCTCTATTAATATTACATTCCAGGACCCTTTCATACCTTTTGCTGTTCCCTGTCCTAACATATTTACAGCTTTAGATTATTTAGATTTTAGACTGTCAATAAACTTAGAAGTGATTTGATAATCATTGTGGCCACCAATATATTAAATCTATATTTTAGAATATGTAGATTAAACTCAAAACTGTAAATGCAGCAATGGGAGGAAATATTTAAGAGATGCATTTTTGAAATGGGATATGAAATGTTAAATAAATATCAATGGTTACAGTAGAAATGAATAACCCTCTGAGATGGAAGGGTATTCTTACTCATGATGATAAATACCGGATAGAAATTTCATAATTTTGTGGTGAAATAAAAAGGATAAAACAACCACAATGAAGAAACCTGGGCATGTCTGCATGGACTTGGATGCATCATAGTATGAATTCCTTGTCTGTATTTTCAGTTTTTCACGTGTCTTTCATTCATTTTGGAGGAGGGTGTTGGAATATTCATTCCGTTTCGTTTCCATACTTTGTGGGGGTGGGGCGAAGATGTCTTAATGATAGGTTTATGCTTCAGTACTCGTGCCGAATGTTTTAACTTATTATTTTCTGTTGCTAATCAGGTAAAATTCTTGAAGATGTTCCCACTCCCGCAAATGGCTGCGTAACTGAGAACAAAGATGGTGACTGCTTCATTAATATGAATCCTATTATCTTATGTCATTTTATTTTATTTTATTTTTTATATTATATTTCTCATGAATCTTTCTATTGTTTGTCTTTGTGGTATGACTCTTTTTTGTTCCCAATTTTCCAGTATTTATCATCTTGGGGGAAATGTTAAAACGTCTGAAAATTATTCGTAAGGTTGTTGCCCATGCGAGAATGGCTTTAATTCCATGATCTGGATATGTTTGACACAATTGCACATTGGGAAAGATGGATGTGCAGTACCATTCTGTTTGTTCTACACCTAGAAAATAGGATACAATGTGGTGAAAAACGGTGGTTGTAAAGTTAAGGTCATTTAATTTCAGTCCTATGTCACAATGTGGGAGCATGACTGTCGAAAATTAAAATTTCTTTAGACAGGAGCTAGGAACAGTTATTAGTCTATACTATATTCTGTTAAAAATACTCATGTTATGGAAAGCTGATTATGATCATATGCATCCTAGGCAGTTTTAGTTGATGATGGCGACACATGAAGGGGAAATAACTTGGAGTATATATAGAATCCCTAAACCAAATGAATATTAGGTTACTGCCTTTCTTCTTCACCTACCCTTTCGTTTCTATCTTCTAGCCTTTTTTTCCCTTTGCATTTCCAGTTATTATTCTTAACCTGTCTTTCCTCTCTTGCTGGATCTCCTCTCTTTCTCTCTTAACTATGTTCTATGTAATCACATTGATCCTACTATTTTCTCCTCTAACCAATGTTTTAAAAGGCTTAATCAAGTACTCAGGCGTTTTTTTCATTCATGGGTATGTCAAAAAATTATTAAATTGCAAAATATGCTTGTAATACATCATATCAAAATTCATAATTGAATAATTTAAAGTGTGCAAATTAATAAAAGAAAAATCTAGAATGAAACTATTATTTTAGTCGATGAGAGCACTGGATTATTAGTCAGTGGGCTATTCTCAAGCTGAGTCTATTAGATCTGTTATGTTTTGTGGGCCACAAGCCTTGAGGCGGTACTGTGAGGTGTATGCCTCACACAACTTAGATGTGCGCCTCCAAAAACCACCTCACAATCAACATCTCGAGGCATTTTTTACTTACTTCACTCTGAGGCGGGCCTTAAGTGGGTTTCAATTTGTTTTTTTAAACCTTGCCTCCAACCACAATCATGTCAACCATCTTACTGTCTTTGATGATCATGACTGTTTACAACCACCTTGAAACTGCTGCAATTTTTTAGAGCATAAAGTGATAATGGATAAAGGGGCTTGGAGTGGCATCCTGCTCTCAAAAAGTAGAGTGCTGGAGAGCCTACCCTGGTTGGTTTACACGACTTACTTTTAAAGAGGACCAAATCTTCCCAGCATGCAATTTTTAGCTTATTGAAATTGTGATGCTCAACAGTTAGGATGAAGGTTCATCTGCTCTATCATACTTAAGTGCAGTAAGCGACCTCTTCTGTCTGCCAAGTAGAGGTTTAGTGTTGGTCATCTTCAGCCTTATTTTATAAAAACCTGTCAAGAACTATTAAAAAGTCTTTATTTTTCTTTGAGAAGAGAATCGTTGGTTTGACTGGTGAATTGTGTGGAAAATAGACCTTCCTTGTAAAGATTATAGCAGCAGTATTCTATACTAAAATTCTATAGCAGGAGATAACCTCTGTATATTTCTCACCTTGCTGCACTTGTGCTTTCTTGCAGAAGACGGGGTCCTGAATGGCCTTGCTAAGGAACAAGGTCACTCTGTCAATTTGAACCAGAATGCTAATGGGGTCCATGATGGTCTTTCTGAGCTAGGAGATTCTTACATCACTCTTACTGGCCACCGAGCTGGTGAAGCAGCAATTGTTTATGAGCACGGGGCTGACGTAGAGGCACTGATGCCAAAGCTCCGCCACTCTGACTACTACACTGAGCCACGAATTCAGGAGCTAGCCGCGAAGGAAAGAGCCGAACCAGGGTTTTGTCGCCATGTGAAGGACTTTGTGGTTGGGAGACATGGTTTTGGTAGCATCAAGTTCTTTGGGGAAACGGACGTGAGAAGGCTTGATCTGGAGTCTCTTGTTCAATTCAATAATCGAGAAGTTATAGTGTATATGGATGAAACCAAGAAACCTCCAGTTGGACAAGGTCTCAACAGACCTGCTGAGGTAGCACTCCTCAATATAAAATGTTTTGATAAAAAAACTGGACAGCAATATACGGAAGGACTAAGAATTGAAAAGTACAAAGAATTGCTTAAAAGAAAGGCCGAGGATCAAGGTGCTGAGTTCGTGTCCTACAATCCAGTCAAAGGAGAATGGAAGTTCCGGGTCAATCATTTCAGTGAGTACAAGCTTGGAGATGATGAAGAATAATGACCACGAGCGACTTTCTGGCAAATCCATTTGAATATCAAATTTCTATTCTGCAGTTATTCTGCTTTTCTAGGGTTTCCTGCAGTTACAGAAGTTACCCGTGAATTGTGGAATGGTGTAAGCCTGGTTGTGTAAGAGATTTTGTTTGTGCATTTTGCCTTTTCCCCTAATATGAGTATTTTTCCACCTTGTTTTGCTTAGTTTGCTAATATAAAAGCAACCTATTGTGATTCGGTACTTGAAGTGAATTGTGGAACTTCTTGTGGTCATCGTGGGAAGGCTGTTGTATGTAGTGCTCTACTTTATTTTGCATTATTCCCCTTTTTACTCTGTTATTTTTGTTCAGATGAATTGACGTTTGCATAAATGCTACTATTATTAGTGTGGTTGAAAACAAAATTTTCTGGGTTTTCTTTTTCTGTTTCTTTCGGAGCAAATGCTTTTGGAAGGAATGCTCTGCCCTTCTGCTTGTATTGTCTTGGATTCGCTCTTTTACTAAAACACGTTTATGTTAATGTATGTTTGTTTTTCTCATCTATTTATTGGTGTTATTAAAGGAAATATGATTTTATGATAACATGTCTATTAGGAGTACATGTTTTCTGTACACGCACAATTGCTGACAGCTTTATTTATATTTTTTGACATGACACATTTTCACCGTTGATCTTAAAAATATTTATTCAAATCAATGGCCTCAAATTTTGACACCTCGCCATGGGTGTACAAATAACCCATAACTTTATTCTTCTGTACATATGTTTTGTGTTTTCTATACGTCACTCGCCACTACCACTCGGACCAATGACAAAAAATTCAAAGACATTTTGTAAAGAGAAAATTTCGAAGTGGATCTTTTACATGCTGTGAGTCATATTCTGATCCCTTAAACTAGGTGAGTGTTGTACATGTTCAAGTCTAATTTCCTCGAAGCATCGCTCCATTCATTCGACTTCTTTGCTAAGCTTTGGTCAATACTTTCAGACCTCAGAACTCCATTAATCCGTCAATTTTATTCACACCATTTTCCAAAATCAAGTGGTACATTTATTTTAGTAGTTATATAGAATCTAACCATCAAATAAAGATGATAATTAAAAAAGTTGAATTGCCAAAAGGTCCTAATTACCATTTTATATTTTAACCAAGCAATATCTGCACTTGAAAACAGAAGGGACAGTTTGTCTGTGCCAAAGAAAAAAATGGCACGTTGGGCACAATTTCCTCTCCGAGTCCCTTCTTAGCTTCGGAATTTTTACATGCCATGAGATCAGCAATCATTCACAGTCAAAGGTATCCCTGAGTTAAAATGAAACATACTCAACAGGATGCTCCGCAAGACAAGACAGTAATAACATCCACGGTGAATTTTCTAAATCCCACAAGCCTTAGTAAACTCAGCGATTTCAGTGAGATAATGGTTATGTAGTACTAGTGACTATTTGGATGTTAATTATGCTACAGAATATTTCTTCTTAATCCAAAAAAGAGGCAGTCCTACAAACAATAGCAGAATAGAACTGACAATAAGTAAATTGTATTCCTGATAAGCAAATTAGACTGTCTTCGAATTGAAAAGGCAATTGTGTAAGCAAAGAATCCAGACCAATCGAATATACAAGTCTTGGCAGAGAATGAAGTTAAAGCAAATACATCGTTTAAATGACTGATGCATCCCAAAGTCTCAATACAGAAGAAAAGCAAGTAAAGGGCATTTTAATGCAAGTATTCCTAGACCTCAATAAATTCTCATTAAACAGTTTTGCACTAGTGTCTTTCATCTCTGAAGTCAACACATTATTTTGTTTATTTCCTCTTCTTCATTGAAGGCTTTCCAGTTTTCGGCTTCAGTTCCATGGATTCCATGGAGCTGTTTAACTGGTTGGTTTGGGGTTCTTCAGGTAGTGTAGACAGCAGGAACTTCTTGCTAGAGCCTACGTTCTGACAGAAGAGCTTCAGCATATTTCTGCCCCTCATCCATTGAAGCATTATCTTCATGTGTGTTTTACTGCTTAATCCACTAATTCCAGCATCCTGTATTAATCATAAGAGCGTGTTACGATCAAGTAATGACTCTAACCTTGAGTACATTTTTGGACAAAAAAGATCAGAAGAAAATATATTTTGATCAAGGAAATATGCGTGGAACATTAGCAATTCGAATACTTACCAAAAGCATAAAACAGTACACAAACATAGCAGTATACTAGTAAATATTTCATCATGGCTGCTCTGGTGCTTACAAAGCTTGTGATGATGAAGCGAAGCAAATTATATGCTACTGAGCGTCTACCTAATCCAACAGTTAAACACCAAGTATTCCACGCTCTTAGGCAATACAGTTTTCTTTGTGTAGAGGTAAGGAAGGGGAGGGGATATACTGATCCTCTAACCCAAACATGAGCATATGCCCTTCAGTATTCAACACCTTCAATTTCGGAATCAACATATTTTTCTTTTATAGATTTTATTTGATGAAAATATATGATACGGAAAATTCTATCAACTATTTTTTTCCCGTTCTCATTAAATAATCCAATTCAAGAATCAATAACCTACTGATATCTTGTGTAGCTTTTAACTAGAAGTTTGTGTCCTTCAATTTTGGGAAATGTCAAAGCTACAATTGTCCAACGACCATGTTCATGTTTCATCGGTGCTGAGATTTAGCAGAATGGAAAGGTGGGCTGATAAGATGCAGATAGCCTAGGAAGATGGTGCTTCATGACATTAATTGGGTGCAGTGGAAAAAATGGAACAACAGCTGTCAAAGGCCTTAACGATTTGATTTGAGGGAAACAGCTGAATGAAAAGAGTTTTTTTGTATATCTACAGCGTCGCCGAATGAAAGATCTATGCTAGTGTGATTTTTCCTTTATATTTCCATTTTACAACATGGTATCTGTACTCCCATAAAACAACACCAAACAACATGGTCATTCGTAGATGATACTACACAATTACTCAAAAACAATGTGGAGCCAAGAAAACATAACCATTTATCCCGCAAACGAAACTCTTCCCATTTGCTTTTAGTGTTTTTGAGGCAGATTCTTTATTTAAGACCTAGTCCACCTGCTTCTACTCTTAACACTTATAATGCAAGGTTAAGGACTATTGGGCATAATAATAAACCATTCAACACGAGATCCAATACGAAGAAGGACCAAAAACTATTCATAGTTGCGTCAAAATCTTTCTAGTTAAAGCTACACAGCTAAAATACATAGTAGCAATGTATCAGAAGCAAGGAAAAAATGACAAAAAGATTTGTATTTCTTCATTTGGGTTTACTCTCCAACTGTTCCTAAGTATTTATGTGCTAGTATCAATTGATACAAAAAAATAACATTATTGGAGCTTCAGAATTGCAGGACATGAGGTCCAAATAAATAAATTTAAATCCTTGCTGACTCAAATAGGACCCAAATTTATCAAGATTCAATTTCCATTTTCAAACAGAAAAGAAAATAAGAAGTTGATTTCCAATATGTGGGTAGCTAACCTTGGCGTGGTTCCAAGTGTTGGAGATGGTGAGTGGGCCGTGGTTCTTGATGACGTAATACAGTCCTTCAGCAATGGAGGCAGCCTCCTGAAACGGCACCTTAGGGTTTATCTTTCTCAGATTAGGTGCGCGCTTCCGCGAGCTCGAAGAGAAGTACCTCATCATTGTATTGCCTGCATTTGCAATTGCTCCATTTCTCCCGCCCAACCACATCGATTACTGCTAAGAATTAAACTTATATTCCACTTTTCTGTATCTACTTTCAATTCAACTCTCTATTCTTCTTTTGATCTCCTCGCTCTACCTGCTATTCTCTTCTCCCCTACCACTACCTCAAACCCTCGTTGAGCCTGAAGTGAAGCACAGTCTTGGTTCCTTTTCTGCTAGGCCTATTTTGTATAAAACTAGCCCACGAAGATTATGAGCCCACTTCAAGTTCCCATTTTAGCCCCCAGGAAGATGATCTTACGGGTTTTGATCAAGGGAAAATTGCATAAAAGTCGGTGTTTAAAGTTTCAAATTAAAAAATCAGGTGCAGAAGCCTTTTAATCAAAATTCAGGTATTTGATATTTTAAATAT
>CAIGRH010055588.1:0-10679 GCA_903798295.1 Fraxinus nigra | reverse complement strand
TGAGTCGTGTACAGCGCGCCTAAGCGGGAAAAATTGAGTCTCCAAGGGGAAAGCATACCTAGTCGCTAGTCGCGCTTTGCCATGCCTAATCGCGCATTAAGCGGTCAACGACTTAATTACTGCTTAACCTCAAAGCGAGACGTTTTCATCCCACTTCGCGCTTAGACGTCGTCTAGACGCACTCTTTAGAACAGATGTCGTAGGTTAGCAACATGTTGCATGATACATTCGGCGGGATCTAATTTATGGAGTTCCTATCCGGCCCAAAAATCACGCCGGCACTGGGTTTAAGTTCTCAAATGAAGAGGAAAAGGAAAAACGTTCTTTATACTGTTTTCATTCAAGGGTTTAACCGAAGAGCTGCTTGCAATTGAAATTCCAATATTTCACTCTTTCTTCTTCCAAATCGTCTTAAAATCAACTATTTCTCACATGGGCCGCTATTGAAACAATGAATTTTCCTTCAAAACCTTTCAAATAATCATGTTCAACTACAAGGGCAAACTCTACAATTTTATTATCTTCTCAAGAACAAGAAGGAGAGGAAGACCCTTTAGCACTTGTTCCCTACCTTTAGAGACCACATCATCGTCTTGTTTTTCTTCAACACCCCAGTTGACTCACAAAGATTTATGCTTTTCTTTAGCAGAGCAGCTCATTAGCCGTGGCTTCTTATCGTCGGCGCAGAAGGTGATTCAGAGGCTCATTTCGAAGTCTTCGGTCTCAGAAGCAATCATGGCTGTTGATTTTGTACGTGTAAGAGGTATGAAGCTTGATTTAGTTAGTTCTGGTTGTCTTATTAGGAAGCTTGTGACTTCTGGCGAAGCTCGAATGGCTGAGGCTTTGTATATAGATTGTATAGTTCATAAAGGTGTTGAACCGGACTGCGTGCTGTTGAATTCTATGATTATTTGTTATTGTAAGCTGGGGAAAATAGATGAAGGACACTCTTATTTCGACAGGCTGATTGAATTGAAATATAACCCCTGTGTTGGGGCTTGCGATGCTGTAATTAGAGGATTTTGTGAACAAGATAGAGTCTTGGAGGCCTATGATTGCTTTACTAAGGTTAGTGACTTGATGCTAAATTTTACCTGTTATAATAGGTTGGTGGATAGGCTGTGTTTTATGGGGTACTTGGATGAGGCGCTTCACGTGATAGATGTGATGATAGATCGAGGGGTGCCACCAACAGTTCACTTGTGCAAATTGTTGATCTTTGAGTTTTGCAAGCGAGGATGGGTTGAGGTGGCTGAGTCGCTGAGTGTGGAAATGGAGTCCTATGGTCTGTCAATGGATAAAATTATGTACACTTATCTAATTTATGGGTATTGCAAGAGCAGGAAAATGAACATGGCTATGAGGTTGTTTATGAGAATGCTTAAAGTGGGTTGTGAGCCAGATAACTACACCTATAATACATTGATTCACGGGTTTGTGCACTTGGGTTTGTTTGACAAGGCTTGGGTGTTGCATAACAAGATGGTGAATTGTGGATTGAAACCGAATATAGTAACTTACCAAATCATGATTAGCAAATACTGTAAGGACCAGAAAGTTGATTGTGGCATGATGCTCTTGAACTACATGCTACTCCAGGGCAACATAGTTCCCAATGTGCATTGTTACACTGTCTTAATCAGTGCACTCTGCAAGGAACAAAGGTTTGAGGAAGTAGACAGTTTGTATCACCAGATGCTGGACAATGGGATTATTCCTGACCATGTGCTTTTCTTCACCCTTGCCAAGAATCATCCTAAAGGGGATGAGGTGCATGTAGCTCTTACAGTTTTGCAGGCAATTGCCACAAAGGCATACAAGATTGAACTTTCAAGTATTTCTAGTTACATGGAACTTAAATCCGATGATGTAATGCTTAAAATTGAGTGTCTGCTGGAGGAAATTGCCAAAAGCCAATCTTGTTTAGCTGATAAAGCATTTAGTATCTACATGATTGCGTTGTGTATGGGTGGGAAACTTGACACTGCTTTGCTCTGTATAGATAAGATGTCAAGTCTAGGTCTCTTGCCTTTACTTTCTGCATATAATTCCTTGATTAAGCGCCTTTTCCTGGATGGATTAGTTGAGGATGCTAAGTCTCTAATTGAAATTATGCAGGATCAGGGTCTGGTTCCAAACCATACAACTTTGTCAATATTAGTTAATGAATTCTGTAAATGCGGTGACTTCCCATTAGCCCTTGATATTTTGGACCAAATAGAAGAGAGGGGAATCAAGCCCAATGTTGCTATATATAACTCCATTATTGATTATTTCGGCAGACAGAAAAGGATATTTGAGGCGGAAAAAGTTTTCAGAAGAATGCTAGACTTTGGTGTTGATCCCGATGAAACCATCTTTGTCACGATGATTAATGCTTATTCGAAGAATGGATGGGCGAATGAAGCATGCAAGCTGTTCGAGAATATGTTAGAGTATGATCTTAGACCAAATTACCGTGCTTATACAGCACTCATTACTGGGCTAGTTAAGAAAAATATGACTGAGAAAGGTTGCGTATACCTTTATAGGATGCTGGAAGAGGGTTTGAAGCCAAATGTTGTTCTTTATACCTCCCTTATCAATCAGTTTTTGAGGAAGAGGGAGTTTGAATATGCCTTTAGATTGGTTGATTTGATGGAGAAAAGTGAGATTGAGAGAGACCTGGTCACGTATATTACATTAGTCAGTGGTGTTTCTAGAAACATTAGGTGCGTTGAAGGAAAATGGTATCTTTCACATGCAAAGTCAAAGAAAGCAGAGGAGCAGATGTTTGATTTACTCCTTCAAAGTGCCAATTTACCGAAGGAAAATAGTTTAAAAATTTTGATTAGTTCTCAGGAAGAAATGAAATTCTTTGCGCTGCGATTAATCCAGGAAATTAAACATGTTCCATTCATGCCGAACTTGTACCTATATAATGGCATTGTATCTGGGTTATGTTGGGCAGGGAGGATGCAGGAAGCCTATGTTCATCTTAATAGAATGCAAAGAGAGGGAGTGCAACCTAATCAGGCGACTTTCACGATCCTGATTGATGGCCATATCCAGTTTGGGGAAACTGATCTCGCTGTTGGATTGTTTAATCAAATGAATGCTAGTGGTTTTGAACCAGATCAGTTACTCTATAATACTTTAATAAGAGGCCTTTTTAAGGCTAGAAGGCTATTTGATGCATTATCACTATCCAATGCAATGCAGAAAAGAGGGTTTTCACCTTCGAAATTGTTATACGAAAATCTCCTCAGTTGGTTTTGTGCTAATCAATCAAGTGTTGATGCGTTGAGGATATGTGAAGAAATGCTTGCCCATAATTTTGTTCCTTGCAAATGTAACCGTCAGTGGTTGATTTCCATTTTATGCAAAGATAACAAGTTGGACGAAGCTTGTATTGTGCGTGACTTGATGCTGAAGAGAAGAAAACTTGAAAGCAATCCTATTCAGAGGTTTATCGAATAGGCATGCCAGACAAATGAACAGTGAGAAAGCTGGGGTTTTGTTCACTATTGCTGTCATCCTTTTGCTTGTTGATTATATGGAGATTATTGGACACAGAGCAATTCCTTTAGAAGTTAATCACTTGGTGTCTTCTGGTAATTAGACTTGTCTTCATATTGCTTTACTTTATTATTGTGCTGTCTAATTAATTTATAGTCTTTCTAGGTGTGCCTATAATTATTTTTTGGCATGAAAATCCAGGTGCATGCTACCCATTATACTTTATTTTTTTCCAGCTGAATGCTCATATTTTGACCCTTCAATCTGAGCATGCACGGACCGCGATATGACGACATTGATGGTGAGGATATGAAACATATAGTTTAAAACAACATTGAATGTCAACTTGTAACCCATGATAAATTTCATTTAGTGGGGGTAGCCATGATATCTTCCTTGTTTCTGAAGTGAAAAATCATGTTTCCAGAATGGGTAGTTTCTGATTCTGTGTAGAACTTTTTGTGGAATTTTATCAAATCAAAGACACCAATATTTTCTTGTTTTGAGTTGGTCTCTTCCTTTTAGGTTTAGGTAGCCACTTTGATTCAATGTTTGTCTACAGTGGAAAGAGCAAATGAACTTTTGCTCTTCTTGACAACCATATATGACCCATGCTTTTTACTTCACTCTCATTATGAAACTTGCTCATAGTTCAATCTTCTCTGTCTGCTCAACCGAATAAAATATCCCTTGTCTGGTCCCATGACGACTTTTACTGTGATTTTTATACCATTGAGTGAATCTTCTGATAATTGCTTTAGATGAGTGTATTAGTCATTCATAATGTTATGAACTTTAGTAGTTTATATTTTCCCTTGTCTGGTGATGAATACAGCTCACACAACTTTCTAAATTCTTTTTGCTTCTCTCTTTCGCCATAACAGATATGGGATCGGAAAAAGTTTGTTATCATAGTGGATCATTATATATTCAGGGCCCGTTCGGTAGGGATTAAAATCAGATTAAAATTGAAAAACTTGCTGTTATTGTTGACTTTTATTAGACGAGTAGGACCCAATAACTGCCATATTTTTAATTTTAATTGGATTTTAATCCCTACCAAACGAGGTCTCAGTACTGATGTACAAGCAAATCATATTGTGGATATCTTGAGCTAAGGGGTTTTATGTTCCGAGCAAAATATTAAATACTTCTATGATATTAAAGATCCTGGGAATACCTAAGAAGCACCCCTGAGGTACTAAATTCCGTTTTCTTTCCCCCGCCTCCCGAAAATCTGTCTCTCTACTTGCATTTTTCTTGAATTTGACTTCATTTTGTTAATGAAATGTCGTGTGTTTTAGATGTGGGAAGATCCGATAAAGAATGCTGAAAGAGATCTGGATATGACTGAAACTTTTGTATTTTGGAATGTTCACGAGCCTTCTCCTGACAATGTACTTTAATTTCTCTTGGATTTACGTTTGAATTTGTATTTATTTTACTCATCTTCTTTATCCTTCATTTTGGGCCGAAAATACCTATGATACTTTTGAAGTTGGCCCAGGAAATCTAAAGCTACTTTACACTGCAGATGAAGGAAACCTCACGCATTACATAAACAGAAGAAACTCATTAAGTTATTTTGTTGAAGCTTTAATTTAATTGAACATGTCCAAAATGTAATCCTTCCATCTTTGCCGTCGTAGTTGTCTACTTTTCTTCACCAAAATGAGGATAAAAAATGCGCATATACTTGACAATGTTTTCTCAATGAAATACATTATTTGCATTTTGCTTTGAACATTGTTCCTGGTGTCTGTTGTGAGGAAAAGCGTAAATTGTTTTACTTGTACTGAGCTATACCAAAATCTGACAAGAGGGTACTGGTAAAGCAAATGAGTACCATGGCTTTCTTTGGCACGTAATGCTGACGACTGACTAGTATGTTATCTAATTCACCGTCGTAGCTTGTACTGAACAATCATATAGTTACTACTCTTGCTATTTTGGTACTGATAAGAGTTTTTCCAGGTGGTGTTGTTTCTTGTTGAAGCTGTTAATGCCTTTCAAGTTTTGTGTTCTTTTCTTGATATCTGTATGCCAAAATTATTAGTTATGTTTACAAGTTCATTACATGATTGATAACTATATGGAGTTTTTGCAAATATGCAGAAAGGCATCGGGTTGATCCAAGAAGCTCTATAAACGCTTTCCTACAATGAACAAACAAAGCGAGCGAGCCCAATGCAAAGAACTCAAGTGAGGAGATCTGGTTACCTTTTATAATACGTAATACGAGGTCTTTCCTCCAATGAACAAACAAAGTGACTGAAGGTAGAGAACTCAAGTGAGGAGTTGTGGTTACCTTTTCTATTATGTAGGAAAGGCATCTGAGGCTTATACCTTTCTGTGCAAATGGTACGTTCCCAATTAAACCAAAGACCAGGTAAGAAATTTTATCTGTGGTCATTGTACTCTGTCAGATATCGAGGAACTATTTGTTCCATATTTCCCATATCTTTAAATGTTTAGATTAGGCTCGTGAAGTGTAATGGATGAATCTCTTAGTTCTAGTTTCCTTTTGACTGTTTTGTGCGACCCAATATTGAATGAAGCACATTATCCGCTTAATGCATGGTTACATCAGGTTCTTGTTTAAAGAACTATACATTTCTGTAATTATGACGGCCGTTACCATGTCCTTTTTTGAGTTTCTTCCTTTTTTATGTAACTGATGGAGATCAAGATAGAAATAAATACATAGAGTTATAGTTTAAATAGAAGTTAGTGATGGAGATACAAATAAAGATAGAGTTATAGTTTAAATAGAAGTTTTAAATTGAGTTCAATTCTAATTAGATTAGATAAAATTTGATTTGATATTTTGATAAAGTTCTAAATTAGGTAGAATTTGATTTGATATTGTTTTCAGTTTCTTGCTCTATAAATAGAGGGGCTTATTCATTTTAATTAACAACATGCTTATATGAATAAACATAGATTTTACTCTTGCCCTCAATTCTTCTCTTCTTTGCACCCTTTTTGAATATCAAATCAAATTCTGCCTAATATAGAATTTTATCAAAATATCAAATCTTATCTAATCTAATTAGAATTGAACTCAATTTAAAACTTCTATTTAGCCCTTGTTTGAGCCACATTTTTTCCATTAAAATGTATTCTTGAACAGTGATTTGACCTCATTTCAACTATTCATTCTTCAATAAAATAATATTGCACGCAAATTCAAAACATTTCCTTAATTTTTAACCACATATTTTCCATCATAACACTATTAAAAAAATGCATTTTGAAAAAAAAAGGGGCTCAAACAAGCCCTTAAACTATAACTCTATATTTATTTCTATATCGATCTCCATCAGTAACACTATGCTGTGTTATAGTTCCAAGTTTCCCTCCTTTTGCCACGTTTCATTGCATGTGAAATTTAGATGAAAGTTTAGATGAAAGTTTCCCTCCTTTTGCCACATAAAAAGCTTTTTAACTGAAAAATTAGGAAGGCAGGCTATTAGGGCTATGCTCGTTGTAGAAGGCCGTTTTGAAATTTTCATCTAAATTTTACTCTTTCAAGTTCGTGTAGTGCATCTTTTCTCTGCTCTAGATATATTACTTAGCCTCTTTTTTCGTTTTATCAATTATTACACAAACACAAATAGATGTTTACCAGAGATGAGGTTGATGGCTCAACTATTGTGTGGATAGGAGCAGTTGCAAAACAATCATGTCTGTAACAGAAATGATAAGTGTTCACTTTCGTTCACGAAATTAAGGACAGTTGATTATCCACGTATGGCTTTGTAAAGGTTGCAACATGTGTATACAGACTTGGTTATGATGTCCAGGATGTGGTAGAACCGATATAAATCCTGTCATAGGTAGATGATATCCATTAGACATAATGCTACACCTCTAAAAATTGATATAGTATCAAACATTTTGATAATTCAGGATGTGATAGAAGTGATATACATCCTGCCATAGATGGTTGATATCCATTAAACACAAAGCTACATGGCTACAAATAGTTGCATCGTTGGACTACAATCACAGATATGATTGCAACATGAGGGAGAGGCAGACCCAAATTAGCATGACCTGTTATGGTTGCCGTCCCCAAATTTATTAGGAATAAGACTTGGTTTCTCGTTGTTGGTTAAAAAGAAACTCACGGTTACAGGTATACTAGTCATCTCACATACGAAAATTTTGAATTCTTATAAAATTGATACCCTGATTATATCCTGGGGATGCTCATGTTTCTGCCAGTCTTCAAGTTTTGAATCTATATAAAGTAATGTGAGCATGATGAAATGCTTGTATAGGGACTTAGTCCTCAGTTCAGAATATTGATGCTTGTTTAGTGCGAGTGTTGAAACAGGAGAGTGTCAACAACTTAGAACTTAAGGCGTGAGAGTGTCTTTATAGCATCTAATGAAAAAATTATCCAACTGTATGAAACTAAATTTTTAAATCTAAGATCAATTTCTTCCCGGTAGCGACGGTTAGGGAAATAGAAGAACAATAAAAGTTTTAGTTGAAGAGAGCTTTAAGTGTACTTTATGGTATTGGTCTCACATTGATTTAATGGATGATTGAGTCAATGATATCTGGAGTATATAGAAGACAGAGAAACTGACAAATCCAAACTGTAAAGTCTCACAACTTCTAACAAGCAAGTCTGGGAGTAGATTAGTCATTAGGAATAATATACTGCAGCAACTGTCGTGTGAATTGGTGCTGTAACATGTTTCATAGATCAAATCTCTTGAGGTCACAGACACGTCAGTGGGTGCAAGCTATTGTACTATGTGTGAATTTGCCATCATATTTTTGAGAATTGGAAGTTTGAGACAAGGGCAAGGTGAATATGTGACCAAGATATTGCATGATTGTTATTGTAGGGTTGCTGTTTATGCTCATCTTCTATTTGTTTATATTTTCTAAGAATGATGATATTGTGCCCATGGGAGCTTGTAAGCCTGTGCATCAGTCTTATTCTCAGGAATTTTTTAAATTTGATTTATTATGTGTTTGCTTGGTCATGCTTTTAAGTGTTTATAAGTTGTGGGTCCTATGGAATGTGTAGATAATAAGTGGGTAATAAGTTGTCGAGCTTTTCAAATTACTCCGTAAATTGCTTCATTGCTGGTCAGGTACTAGCCTTATTTTGGATCAGGAAGGTTGTTTATTTAGTTTAGCCCATGTGAAGAAGAAAAAAGCAAGCACTTACCAAAATCCTAACCTATGTAGTACTTGATTCCTTGTTGGTTGGTCGAATTCCAAAGAAAACCTCACAATTAAAAAAAAGGAAATGTCCGAAATTGAGATTTATAGGATAAATAATCTAAGGCTTTGTTGTTATCAACCTAGGGATTAGACAGAATGCATCCTAAAACAGTATAAAAATATCTTTTGGGAGCTCTTATACTGCTGATGACCATTGAGAACATGCTCATTATACTTGATGAATATGGATTACTATGTGTGGCTATGGTATTGCTTGATATTGTTGTTGCTTTTGCCATTCTAATATTTTTGGAACTGCCCTTTTGATTGAGATGACAATTTTATATTCTATATTGTAGAACTTTACTTTTAGGTCCCTTCAAATAATTTTTGTCAATATAACATAAATGTACGTGGCTGCTGACCTGAGTAAAGCATGAAAAGAATCATCTGTCTCTTCTCAGATTAATTTTGATACTTGAGCTTACACTCAGTAGACGACTCTTTACTTTTGAAGATATCCATGCTCCTTGTAAATGATATTTAAGCGGAAGTTATTTTTCTTGTCTCTCCTATTTATTAGTAATAAACACTGTCCTGTGAAGAATCCTATATTATATGGCTTCTTTTCTGATCATGATCTACACTTAGGCAGGATAACATTGTTCATAATTGAGTTTAGATAATTCATTATAGCCTGCTCTGCAATAAATTTACCTACTATCATGTTTTCTTGTTACTTTGTACATTTAACATTTGCAAAGATTTTGTAACTTCTCAGTGTGACTTAAGGATTCTAACGTATGCAGATTGGCTGTTGCTGCAATTACATATCTGCTTGGCATATTTGTCATTGGGGAATAAATGCCGTGTTTGAAAATCTTTGTTCCGGAAGTTGCTGGTGCCTGGTTATCTTGGATTGAATGCAGATCGCTTTAATTTCCATCAATAACGAGGAGCATGAGCATGGATTTATTGGCAACATTGTGAGATGTACTCGCGCAAGTGGATACCCTTTATCGTTTTCTTGCATCATAGAAGAGTAAGAAACTTGTTTGGGGAATTGCTGCTAGCAACACTGTTCTCCTAGAGAAGCTGATTGATTCTTAAATTGATTACAAACTGGATTCATGAAAAGCTTTGATCAATATTCAGGAATAAGGTAGCGACATCTCAGCACGGTTGTTTTATACATTTTTGGACAGTTGATAAATACTATGAAGTTTTAGCTTTCTTGGATTACAAGGAAGGGCCTTTAGTGGATAGAAAGGAAATGAAAAATTCAATAATCACAAATCAGCTATAAATTGGTAATACTCGGTTATGTATGAACTAATAGGTTTTTATTGCATTCTATTCATGTGCAATCAAGAGCGGAGCCAGAAATGAATGTTACATGGGGCAAAAAATTTAAAACTTAATGTACGAATAAATTTACATATAATAAGAAAAGTCGTAACATAACATTACCTATTACAGTTGTAGCCGACGATATTTTATAGCATAAAATTTGTAGATCTAAAAATTCATGCTAAATTCTTTAATGTTAAACAATCAACAAGAAAAGAAACATAACGAGTAGGAATGGGATTGGAAAAGATAAGAAGTTTTTCATTTCTTGACAAAAGCTCAATCTTCTTCCATATTAAATCTAAAAACATAAAAATCAAAATACTTCAATATCCCATAAACATAAATTGATAATCATCAAATCTGTCAAGCACAATTGCACAAGAAATAACTTTGTTTAATTACCAATAAATTAGCTTTGTTTTAATATTTACTTACCAGACACCAGTAGTAATTAGCTTTGTTTTAATATTTACTTATCAGACACCAGTAGTCTATTGGAAAATTCTAATATATTTGGGGTCATACGTAACATATTAAAATGTGTGGTGCTATTATTTAAAGTATATTAGTCAATTAAAGTGATCCACTAAAGATGAAATTTGACTAATGTGTATTAGGTTTCATGGAACTAAAGTGTA
>CAIGRH010055542.1:0-16261 GCA_903798295.1 Fraxinus nigra | reverse complement strand
AATGAAATTCCCTGATTATTTATAAAAAAAAAAATGTTTTGTTTTTCTCTAACGCTTCCATCTCTGCATTCGTAGCTCGTTTCCAAGTTTCATTAGATAATGCCTCGGATAAACAGGAAGGAATGACAACACTGTTTAGGCTAATGAGAATAGATTTTTGAGACGGTGAAAACTTTTCAAATGAACTTGAGAAAGTGGATATAGAGGATGCTTAGTTCATTCCCTTGCTCCTTTCCTGTTTTCAATAGAAAGCTCATGGTCAGATTGGATTTCAGATTCAATTTGTAAAAAAGGGTTAGAAACTATTACCGTATTCTCAAGATTGAGGTCAGGTTCTTGGATGTATAGTAGGTCAAGATTAGAAGCTTTCTTGCTGTACACTTGATTAGTCATCTTATCATCAAGAGAAACTATTGATTTACTATTTCTGTTTGATGTGTCAACGACCCGATCACACGAAGGTTCACCTAACTGGTCTATTGGAACATTTGGTTCACTTGGGGAAATAGATTCCACTTGTTTAAAAAGGAATTGAGACCACGGGGTTTGGAGGAATAGGCAACGAAGAGAGGTCAGTGAGAATGATTAGTCCCGATCCTTATCTTCCATAGAATTCCCCTTGAAGATAAGGAGTGGTGAAATAGGATTTATCTTCATTGAAAGTTACATGAGCCGAGATATAGAATTTCTTGCATCGAGGTTGATAACACTTATATCTCCTTTTGAGTGGAATAATATCCGACAAAAATACATTTCAATGCACGTGGATCTATTTTTCCTCCGTTTTGGCTATGAATATAGACAAATGATATACACCTAAATGTTTTAGGAAGAAAATGGTTTGTAGTACTTAGGTTAGGATAGAATTGAGAGAGATTTCCATGGGGCTTTTTAAACCTAAGATCTTAGAGGGTAAACAATTTATGAGATGAGTTGCTATGAGAACAGCTTCTCCCCAATTTGATTTAGGCACATTGTTTTGGAATAAGAAAGCTTGGGTTGTATCTAGTAGGTGGCAATTTTTTCTTTCGGGTCATTTTGTTGTGGAGTATTGACACAAGATGATTCATGTATTATCCCTTCCTTTTGAAAATATGGAGTAAAAACTTGATTGAAATAATCATTAGCATTGTCTGACCCAAATATCTTGATTTTAAGCCCAAACTGGTTTTGTATGATGGAGTGGAAATTTGGTAGGACAACACTCACATCATATTTATATTTCAGTAGGAAAACCCAAGAGAGTGCAATCATCTATAAATGATACAAACCAACATGCACCAGAAATATTAGAAACAGTGGAGGGACACCAAATATCACTATGAATGAGATAAAAAGGAACTAAACTTCTTTTATTGCTGATTGGAAAGGGTTCACATTTATGTTTTGCTAACTCACAAATTTAACAATGAAAACTCTCAACATCTAATCCTCGAAACAAAGAAGGGTATACAATTTGAAGGGCTACAAATGATAGATGTCCAAGTCTACGATG
The DNA here is from genome assembly GCA_903798295.1 of Fraxinus nigra. Taxonomy (NCBI): domain Eukaryota; kingdom Viridiplantae; phylum Streptophyta; class Magnoliopsida; order Lamiales; family Oleaceae; genus Fraxinus; species Fraxinus nigra. The sequence continues at coordinate 14,766 of CAIGRH010055542.1, read as the reverse complement.
ATAAGGCCGCACACCTTCTCTTTATTGGATGATTCTGGTCGAAAAGAAACGATACATGTGATGTGCGCTTGGTGAGAATAGAATGGCTTGATGTCTCAAGTTAGTATAGTCCATCTTGTTCCTTAGCATGTCCAATCGTCTTCCCCGAAACCTTGTCTTGAAGTACTTAGTAATTAAGGTAAAATATCACATTAAAACCTTGTCGTGAAGTACTTAGTCATTAGGGTAAAATAACACATTATAACCCAAATCAAGGGTGAGTTTTTGTATAAAAACCAGATTGGTGGATAACTTTGGAACATGGAGGACATTTTTTAAGTGTTGAGTATAGAATTAATGTGGACATCCCCGAAACTTGCAATAGTGGTTAACGAACCATCATTTATGGAATTTTTTCTATTACTTGGACATAGGTTATAAATGCTGAATTTTTTAGATGAGTGGGTCATATGAACACTAGCACCCGAATCTATTACCCAAGAGTTGACAGAAGATTCATCCGAGATATTTAATCCAACAGAAATAGGCGACTCTTCTAAATGCACCAAGGAGTAATTTCCTGATGGCCTTTTAAGGGTTCCTAGAAGGCTTCTCAACTGCTCTAGCTCGATCTGGTTGAGACTACCCTGCTCTGATGTTCTTCCTTTATTTGATTGAATGGTGTACAAGTGAGCATGTCTATTTTCCCTTTGTTGTCTGCTTTTGTAGCCCTATTCCTAGCTAGATGTGGGAGTTTTCCATGGAGTTTCCATCACCACTCCTCAGTGTGCCCTAGCTTCTTGCAGTAAGTACACCATAAGCTGTCTCCGAAATCACAATTTTGGCCTTTTGACAGATCTGCTCTTTCGTTTTTGAGATTGAAAGCTACTCCAAACCTGTTTTCTGATTGTTGCCTTTGCTGGCCACCTTGGTTGATCCTTCCAATGTTTGTGGTTCAAGCATGACTCCTCTCCTACTCTCCTCCGCCCGAATAGAATAATAGAGATAGTTTCATTCAAAGATTGAAGTTCTTTAACGAGCATTTGAACTCGGTGTTGATCATACTCAACATTTAAGCGATCCAGAAAATCATAGATTCGATCTTTCTCGATTTAATTGTTTAGGATTACTGCATCATCAGAACATTTAGTCTCGATAGTCTCGATATATCGATAATGACCGAGTTCTTGCCATATATTTTATAATTGGCATAAAGTTCGCGGTCGCTACAGTTGCCTTTGCTGGCCACCTTGGTTGATCCTTCCAATGTTTGTGGTTCAAGCATGACTCCTCTCCTACTCGTTCCTCCGCCCGAATAGAATAATAGAGATAGTTTCATTCAAAGATTGAAGTTCTTTAACGAGCATTTGAACTCGGTCTTGATCATACTCAACATTTAAGCGATCCAGAAAATCATAGATTCGATCTTTCTCGATTTAATTGTTTAGGATTACTGCATCATCAGAACATTTAGTCTCGATATATCGATAATGACCGAGTTCTTGCCATATATTTTATAATTGGCATGCTTCCCTGCTTTGCAGCGACCGTCTTGACCTTTATCTTGTACGCTGGGCTGCATCTAAAGCTTCTGAGTATGTTTGCTGAACCACATCCCAGATGTCTCTTGTTGTGGTTAAGAACATGCACATATCGCTGATCTCCGTTGCCATTGAATTCCACATCCATGCCTTTATCATTTAATCCTTTTAATCTCAAGCATCAAATTGAGGACGCCCTCTGTCTAGTCCAGTACCAAGCAGATGGCTCAGTTTGCCTTTCCCCTTGAGAAGCGTGTAAACAAGTTGGGACCACTTTAACTAGTTCATCCCATTTAGTCCTGGATCTATTGTAGATCTCCAGTGGAATGATGCAGCATCACCTCCTTGGATTGTGTTGTGGCGATCATCTCGATAGCATCTGACATATCTCCAGTCAATTGAAATTTAGCGATGAAGGCCATGAAATTGAAACGAAAGGAAGTAACTGCTGGTAATGATGACTAGAGAGAGATAATGGGCAATAAAGGCCGAGAATTTTATTTTATTTTCATTCAAAAAACTGAATGTTATGGCTCTGATACTATGTGAGAAATTGAGAAGAACAGTTATTTCTCTTATATGAATTCTATACAAAGCATTGCCTTTATATACATTATACTAATTTCAATTACATTCAGATCCCACATTCATAGGGATTAATTTGCATCAGACCTGATGGGATTAATTTGCATCAGACCTGACATTAATAGGGATGTGCCGAATCACCTCCTTAACTCTAGGAATATATAGCTATTATGTTATTTCCTAAAATAACTATTTTCCTAGGATAATAGCTCGCATTTCCCACAATGTGTTCAATCGCTTCCTAAACTACATTTATAGTGGTTTCCTCTACAATGAATGACAGGTCTATGATTCATTGTTTTTGGGACCATGGTTCCCATGGTATTTAGGATTCATAGAGCAATTGCTTAATTTTTTGGCACTTGGACCACCTCATGATACCTTCAGTCTCATTCCAAAGGCTTATTTCTTTCTCTGTGGGTTTATTTCACGCTACACCAGACGTAATTTATCAATTGTCTACTCTTATCTCTTTTACACACCAAGTGTGCACTGTATGATGGAGATAGATATAATGACGCAGTCTGCATGGTTTAACATAGAACACTTAGCATATGTGATTATTACTTTCTATTGTTTATTCTAGGTATGGGCTATGGAGTGAATGTTTTAGTGAAGAATCGTGTTTCCTAGGATTCCAGTCTTTGGTATCTGAGTGAAGTTCATTTTCTTTTAAAGGTTCACTAACGGCCAACATATGCTTTCATTCACTTTTTTTTTTTCCTAATTGGTTTCAAATCACATTGTTCACTACACATTTTTGACACTGCAGAATAGGCTTCTGTATCTATCTGTTTTTGTGTTTAAAGATCAAATATTTAATTGCAAATATTAGTACCAACAACCATTGCTATGAAATTTCTTAGTAGAATGAGATCTCGACAAAGTTGACCACTGTTATAGCAAATTTGATTTGGGAACTTCTGTAAAGAAATAAGAGCTTATTTAGTATGAATCAGTTTCCTAATACATTATTCAACAAGCTTTAGGAGATTTACCCTGTTGTAAGGCAGGAGATTGCAGTGCCCATAGATGTAGTTCTTCAAGGTAGTGGTCATGATGGTTCCGATCATTCCGTTCCCTAGCTTTATGACCATAGTGTATCAATGTCACAAATTTTCTTTTCGATCTACTTTTGTTGTTATCTATGTCACAATTTTTCATGGAACTCAATTGCTTTAGTTCAATTATTCTAGCACTTATTTTTCACTGATATATGAATATTTTATTTGAATGTCATTTTATTTTATCATGAATGTATTTTCTTGAGACATGACTAATATTGATTTCTTTATCCAGTTTCAAGGCATAGAACCCTCATGAACTTGTTTGACAAAGTTCCTGTCGTTGATAAGGGTGCATTTGTGGCACCAAGTGCTTCGCTAATTGGGGATGTTCATGTTGGTTCTAATTCCTCTATTTGGTATGGATGTGTTCTCAGAGGTAAGTTTCTTAACAAGTTAAAAATAGCCAAAGTTTATTGGATTTCAATTTCGATTAAGTTAGCTAACCAAACATGATAAACTTCCTTCATTTCTGTCTCCAGGGAATTCATTTATGTAGTACACAAATATGAATAACATACTTCAAAATTGAGTCCATAATTAATATATGCATGTTAATGCTGAGCATGTTATCTCTAGTCATTCCTCGAATAGATGTGATTGAAGATATTTAACATTCCTCTTGATAGAAAAACCCAATTAGTGTTTAAGTTATATACTCTCGACATAAAGAATAGTAAGATAGCAATTTAAATGTTTCCCCTTTTCTTCCCCATCTTTTATTACTTTGTTATGTCCTTTTCTCACTCTTTCAACTGTGAATCATGACTTGTCATTGACTTAAGAAATGTCCTTTTTAACATTTTCATGGATAGATGGTTGCCCATTAGTACCATTGTTGCGTATGCTCAATTAAAACAAGCTTACAACTTTATTGCAGAACAGTCGTGCAGCAAATTACCACCCTTTCCTCGTAATTGTTAATTGCCATAAGTTGCTTAAAGATTCTTTAAGCAGTTATTCCCTATCATCTAAGCATCCATCTCAAATTCTGAAATTCTTCTCAAAAACTGCACATTCAATTCTCCGTGCGATATCCTTATTGTTAGAAAATAACTTCGGTCTCAACAAGTGACTTCCAGAGGCATGTGTACTAATGTCAAGGTTCAGTTATGCCTATGTTGTAATATGATAATTATAAATCAATATCACTCTTTATATGTTTTTTTTTTTTTTAAACACCTTTTAATGCCTACCACAAACTTAATTGATTAGTTTGATGTACAAACATCTTTCTTGTTAAGTTCAAGTAGGACAACCTTTTCTGATTCAAAAGGATATTAATAATTTGTTTTGAATTTTGAGCGACACTTTTAAGTGTATACTTTGAAAGCCAAAAGCCAAATGCGTGATTTTTAATTTGAAGTATAGTCGTACTTAGATTGAAGTGCTATACCGACGAGGATCCAATATAGGTATTCATACTTTTTATGTCTATGAACTAAAACATACTTCACATTTTTGTAATAAATAAACTGTTAAACAATACACAAGTTTCCTTGTTTCCGCGATTAGTAGAAGTTACTCATGTTTTGGAAAATGACGTGGCCTAATATTAGCAGAAGTGAGTCCCAAGCATTGTCTGCAATGGTTTTTGGAATATATTGCCATAGAACATTTTACTTTTTTCTCTCATGTAGTTTATCTATTTGTATATCTTTTTACTTTTACGGTGGATGAGCTCACGGGACAATGAAGTTCCTTAGCGTATGTTATTCGCTAATGACATGGTTGATGTAAGTTAGAAACTTGAGTACTTAGGAGTACAAAAGTTTTGGGGTTAAGCGGAACCAGTATACAGTATTGTGTGAAGATCCCTATAGCCAATTTTTCAAAATAGTGGTCAGACATACAATGCTCTATTGTACTGGGCTATTAACAGATGCGATGACCATAAAATTAATGTAGCTAAAATGAGGATGTTAAAATGAATATACGATTATACTAGAATGGGTAAAATAAGATATGAAAAAATTTCAAACAATTAGAGGTGGTACAGATCGAGGATATAATAAGGGAATCACTAGTTAGATGGTTAGGACATGCCTTGCATAGTCCTAAAGAGATCCCCATTCGTAAAAATTAAATCTCTTAAGATTATATATTCTGGTTGCTTCAAATCTAGTTGCTTTAGACCATCTGTAGACGTAGCAATTAACTGCTAAAAAAACATGGGAACGGACACGTGAAAACATGAATTTTGGATATGTACAACTGTACATTTATATATTATATATTTATTTTTATACTTTTAATATAGGACGGGACACATGGCATGTTGGATGCTTGTCCGAGTGATGCCCTTGGAAGTATCCTTAGAGTGTTAGAAATTTATAAAAAAATATATAAAAATTAGGACGTTACACCTGGCTTGTCGGGCACTTGCCCCAATCTCCAAAGAGTGTTCGTGTTCAACATGACACGTGTCCGACACGGACACATTCCCTTAGTTATGAGTGTTTGTTCTTCATTGATTAACTGTTTTGAGTGAGAAAAAGGATTTATGTGAACAACTCTTATTGGGAGTAAAGCTTAATTTGTTGATTTGTTTATCTATGTATATGATGATCTCTCATGTTGTCCAGTTAAAAAGAAAAAGGAAATGAAAATAAGAATGTTGCTTCCTATACGAATCAATTTGACTAAGCCTTATTGCATGCTTATTTAAGGGCATGGAACCTCTTTTTATTTTTTTGTAGAGCTGTCTTGTGGACCATCTCCAATGTTAAACCATAAAATTGTCAAATCTTTCTCACTTACCTCGTTCCATGTGATTTTTGATCAGCTAAAAATTCTAGAGGTCAGTAAAGTTGTGGATAACTGAACTTCATTTTATTAGAATTGGGTCACTTAATGTATACTTTTATTTTAGTGAAGTCTTTCTTCAAAGTCTATTATTAGCTTACCAAATGGAAGAAATTCATGGATGTTTACATAGCTTAAATATGTGCCTGTTTGGCCAAGGTTAAAAGATTTATGTATGAGTAACTTTAGTAAATAAGTTAACTTCGAAAAATAATGTTTTCTTTGGTAAAAGTTAACCGTAAGTTTCTTATTTGAAAGTAACTTTTAGCTTACTATATAAGTATCTTTTATTTTTAAAGTAACTAAATATTAACTTAGCCAAATATGTTTGGAAAAGAAGTTAATAAGAATGTAACTTTAAGCTACTTCTAAGCTTAGCCAACCGTTCTATCTGATCTGAAACAAAATAATGTTTTCATTGGTAAAGTGAACCATAAGTTTCTTATTTGAAAGTAACTTTTATTTTTAAAGTAAATATTAACTTTGCCAAATATGTTTGGAAAAAAGTTAACCCCTGTTTGGTACACATTAAAATTTTCATTTTCATTCTCTGCTCATTTTAAACCACATATTTTTCAGTAAAATAATATTTTTCATCACATCAATAACTTTTCCTTTTTTTACGATCACACATTCTCTATCAATCTACTATTTCAGAATACATTTTTCAAAAATAATGTGGCTCAAACACACATTTAATAAGAAAGTAACTTCAAGGTACTTCTAAGCTTAGCCAACTGCGTTAACATTTCTGTTTCCCAAGCTAATGGATTTGGATGGAGTGACTTGATTGAAGCACGATTATAAATTCCATGACCAAATTGTGATGGAATGAATAGCAATTCCTTTGAAATTGATGCATAGGTTCGATGATCCCGAGAACTATTTAGCCTTTTACATTTATTTCAAAGTCTATCAATTGCCATGGCTTTTGCATCTAGCAGCCTATGTTGCACATGTATAAACTATCTTAATTAGTTCCTCTGCAATTTATCTTCGACGGCGACCTTAAAAGACTCAGGAATGTATTCTTTTCTTTATTCTATCGCATCTTGTTTTATCACAGGCCCATATCAATATTCTCACCTAAGCTATACTTTATTTATGGAAAATGTTGTTTCTTGATAGCCTAATGATGCAAAATGGAACGTATATTCTAGGCAAAAACGAAATCAAATCAATTAAGAATAGATTTTTCATTATTGCGTTTTATTGATTTTGGTAAGATAGTGGGTTTGTCTCCTTTTTAAAAGGAAATTCTAGTTTTCCTTATAGGTTCATTGATTGTAATCTACACATTTGAATTTGAACAAAACCAACAATCTTCCTCCCATTTCACTCTTCCTAATTTCTTCTTAATTGTTCTTGTTAGTTGCAATTGGCATCACCTAACATGCAATTTCATCTTGTACTAGTGTCGTTCTGATCTTTTAGATTAGAAATTTGTTGTTCACAACCCTCTAAATAATCTTCCATTCAAATCTACTATCTTCGTGCAAGTAATTCACATTTAAAACACCGCACTTTGTGTACTTGGTCTACTCTTACCTTATATTTTACATTCTTTGTTTTCATAATATTATCTCCCAAACTTTAATTTGTAAGTAATTACCTATTTTGTCCCATCATCTATGATGATATTACCAAAAAAAGATTTAGATTATCTTGTAATGTAAATTCATCCATTATTGGAACAACCAAATATAGACTTAAAGCTTTACTTCAATGCTCCTTCACACTACTTGGTAAAACACCATAGACTCTCCTGCAGTAGTGTTCATGTAGGTACAATAATGAGAAAGGGAGAATATGGAGGAAGAGTAGAAAATTTTGATGGAAACTTCAGTTGCGGAAAATATTGTAGTCAATGACCTAATTATTCAGTAACAGTAGCATGATATGTATAAGTTTCTAACAAATGAAACTTACTAGAATATTAAAAATAGGAACTTCAAAAACAAATAAATATTACATGGAAATAACTAATATCTTCTAGAATTGTGCCTGCAGTAAGGGCAAGTCTACTTCTAGGTATATGCTGAAGAATGAGATCATATTTTAGCCAGAGGTTACCTTTTGCTAGATGAATATTAGGACGTTACATCTTCGGAATTACATCAGGAGTTGCCCCCATTGAGAAACATTTAACATGCAATTGACTTTACTCCTTGGAGGGGGAGTTTAGATGAATAGGAAACATGACTTCTAGCTAAGGTTTTTTCACTCACTTGTCCTTGTATTGTGCATGTTATACTCACTCAAAAGGAGGACATATCTTGGATAATGTGTGGATACTAAAGCCATCAAGAAAATCTCAATTAAGTCTGTGTTTCCTATTCCTATGCTAGAAGATGCGTTGGCTGAGCTAGTTGGTTCTATGTGGTTTTCCCAGATAGGCTTACGTAGTGGATACTATCAAATGAGGATTACACCAGGAGATGAGTGGAAAACAATCTATAATACTCAATATAGCTTGTATGTGTGACGAATTGTGCCTTTCAGAATTTCTAATGCTCCTACTACTTTCATGAAAGTGATGAAACATATTTTTTGACCCTTTATTGGAAATTTCTTGTTGCTTATGATATTCTCTTTTATAGCCTGTCGAAGGAAGAATATCTTGATCACCTTAGGATTGAGACAATAACCGAGAAGGGAGGATTTCATTAGACCTTACAACCAATAGATCCTTCTTAGAAATAAAACAAAGGATGTATGAGGCCTCTCTATTGAGACACCCTGAGTTTTTAATGGTTATAAGATAACATCTGATAAGGCATTGACATAGGTTTCGGTTAAGCCAGAATGATCATCCCACAGCCTACTCTAGTGAAAAACTCAATGAGACTAAATAATCGTATTCCAACACATGGAAAAGAGACAGAGTTTTATGAACTGGTGGAATTTATTCGTTATTGGCAATCCTTTTTTTTTTTTCCTAAAGAGTTTGTCCTTTATTTCACCATTTAGCCTTCAGATTCCTTAAATCCCAATTTAAGTTGAGTTGAAGACACGTAAAGTGGGATAAATTTCTTTTAACAGTTTATATTTGTTCTTAGGCATTATGTTGGGTTGATAATACAGCTGCAAATGCTAATCATCTTTCCATTGGTATATATTCTATAACCAATAAAGTGATGGGTTTTGAAAGACTTTAGGATGAGTACTGTAACTATCCTGATTCTGAAGCAGTTTTGTGGTCCTGTCAGCTAGCCCAAGTAGAGATCATGAAAATTTTCTTGTTAGGGACCCTTGCCTCTTCAAGGGAAATGTTTTGTATGGTCATCCTGCTTCACTTGAATACTCATTACATGGGAAATAAAAGTTGGTCTATCTGGACATTGGGTAGGGATAAGACAATAACCTTAGTGGAAGATGGGATTTATGGGCCTGTTTGAAACATGACGTTGCTTATATGGTCTCCAAGTGTTGTAATTGTCAATTAGGTAAATTAAGAAACAGAACACTTAAATACACTCCACTTTCTTGCCCCACATAATCATTAACATGATCTTAGCATGGACTTTGTCCTTGGGTTACCTATATAATTAGAATTTACTTTCATGTAGTTGTGATAATATTCCCTAAATGGCTTTTTTCATTCCATTTTCCTTCCATGTTGCTAGATTGTTTTTGAAGTTGTTTATTTGAATGTTTTAAGTTATACCATTATATCTAATAGAGATGCTAAGTTAGTTACCTTGGAAAACACCATGGAAATTGTTTCATACCACTTTGAAATACTTGAGTGCTTTTTATCCTTAGTGGGGCGAATAGAGGTTGTTAATCATTGTCTAGATACTAACCTTTTATTGGTGAAAAAACTGGTATCTTGTCTTTCCATTGCCTTTTCTCTTGATAAGCAAAAATATAAAAAGAAAAATTTTGAAGAAAGAAAAAACATATAATTTTCCAATCTTTCTTAGGATGTGTTTGAGCCACAATTTTTGTTGAAAATGAGTATTTTAATAGTAATTTTTTGGAGAATGTGGGTGGAAAAAGTTTTGAGTTTACGTGCAAATTATTTTAGTGTGAGAACGTGTGATTGAAAATGAGTTTGAAAAAAATGAGTTTTTAAATAATGGGGATCAAAAAAGGGCTTATTGTCTTGATTTTTTTAAGTTTCCTTTATTCTTTTTTATTCATAATTTCTCTTTTTACACCTATCTTTTTCTTATTTGAATGCAAGGGTAGTATTATATATACTTAAAATAGAACACGTGTTTTGGATGGAAACCATCCAAAAGGGATTTATGTATTCCATATATGAAGGTTGATCTAAATGCCAAGGCAAGTAGGTGGGGCACCAAGTGCCATTGAACCCAAATGTAGGGGACGACCATGTCTACAATTTTCCGTTTCAAAAATACATGTATATTGAAGGCATTGGGTAGGAAGTAGATAATATTTTACTTTCTTGGTATTAATTATTAATCTTTTAAGTTAAGGACGTTTACATTTTGTCATTGCATTAGGTTTATATTCTTGTTAGGAATTTCAATATGGTCCTCATCAATTTATGATTTCTCTCCACCAATAAAATCTCGGAGATGCTACTGCATCTCTGTGCATACATCCAGTATCTTGTTCTTTTTGTATCCAATCTAGATGATGTCAGTTCCCCTCTCTTTTTTTTTTTGATAGACAATCCAAAATTTTTATTGATGTCAGTTACCTTTTGGCCAAGCCTGTCCTGCAAAAATCGCACCAGACCAGACAGCCTGGTACGTTGTCCTGTACTGGGCCAGTTCATCAAAACCATAAAAACTTGGGACAACGGTAAACAGTGCAAAATGCAAAATTCTGACGATGAACCAACTACCAAGGCTTACCTAGCAAGCCTTGATTCAAATATCAAGGAACCCATACTAGTAATCTAGGCAAGCCAGAAGCCTTGGTTCAAATACCAGGGTCAAGGTGAGTTGGTTTTATACCAAGTGCTGCGAAAGCAAATTTAGGAATGTTTGTTTAATGTATCTATTAACAAAAAATGAACGTTAACAAAGGGTAGAAGTTTTAACTTTTTCGCAGATTTGACAAGTGAGACTACAACCTTTAATAAAATGGTTGCAGGCAAAAGCCTTCAATAAAGACTGTTGCTTTTTTTCTCTCCTTCTAATTATTTTTTCAAATAAATTTCATATTCTTTCATACATGCATGATGTGCCTGGCAGTCCATTGTGTAAATAAAATATGTATAAAAATAAATAAAGGAAGAGAGAGCCCTGTTACTTAAAATAAAGGCACTAGCTGATTGTTTTAATGAAAGCTGTTGCAGGCAAAAGCCTTGAATAATGGTTGTTGCCTTTATTCTCTCCTTGTATTTTTTTTTTTTTTTTCAAAAAATTTCATATTTTTTCATACATGCATTGGCCTGGCGGTCGGTCTATTATGTAAATTTTGAAAAACAAAAAACATATTTCAAAATGAATAAAGGAAGCGAGAGCCCTGTTAGTTGTCATCTGCAGATTTTACAAGGGAAAATGTCAAATTTGCAGAAAATTTAATATATATATATATATATATAATTTTTTTTTTTTACCCATTTGTGAACATTCATTTTATGTTTATAAATACATTACTTATCATTTTTACACAATTTCCTTGTGGATCAGACTATATAAGACCAAGTCACCTCAATATTGGTATTTGAACTAAGGCTTCTAGCTTCCCTTGATTCAATTACAGAGGATGGGTTCCTTGATATTTGAACTAAAGCTTGCCTTGCAAGTCTTGGTAATTTTTTTTTTTGACGGAAACTAGTCTTCATAGTTTGTTTTGGTTCATCAGGAATTGAGAATTTGGCATTTTGCACTTTTTGCCATTTTGACCTCCCGTCTTTTCTTCTTTTTAGTTGTTTTGGTGAACCAGCCTGGTAAAGGAATGGGCTACCCCGGCAGTCTGGTCTGTGTAATTTTTTGGAGGCTGGGCTAGGCCAGGACAGTGACCGACATTGGCTATGCCAGTTCAGCAGGTGAGTGGGCCGCTTCGAACTGGCTCAACTGGCCTGCCCATTTTGACAACTCTACGTGGTGATTCATGTTGCATAGAATTTGCTTGTCTTTCTGCTTGTGGTTATATATTGAATTTGTGCAGGTGATGCTAACAGTATCAGCATTGGAACTGGGACGAACATACAAGATAATTCCCTTGTGCACGTTGCTAAATCCAATCTTAGTGGGAAGGTCTTGCCAACTACTATTGGCAACAATGTCACTGTAGGTTAGTTACGTTAAAGCGACTTTTGTATAAAAACCTGACCCTTTTGATGCTCTGAATCCTGAGGAATAACTTCCACATTGACCTGGACAGGTCATAGTGCTGTCTTACATGGATGCACTGTTGAGGACGAGACATTTGTCGGGATGGGTGCAATATTGCTTGATGGGGTGGTACTAGAGAAACAAGCCATGGTTGCAGCAGGTGCTCTTGTGAGGCAGAATACAAGAATACCTTCTGGAGAGGTTTGACTCTGAGTTAATCAATTATTGTTGATTATTACTAATTGTATTTTTTAATTATTATTATTTTAGTTTTGTGGATAGACTCTTCAAAAATCTTTAATTAGCTATATTTAAGTTTGCCCATTTTAAATTTCATGAACTTCTGTGTCATATTTCTACCAAAAAGTATATAAATCTGTCCTATTCGTTGGCAAACTACTAGCAACATTTCAATCAATTTCAATTGAGGAAATTGAGTCTTGACTGACTGCATAAGTTTGGGTTAAGAAAATAATTTAATAAATGGTAAACTGCAAATTTTATTGAACTACTGTATTGTTGTAACACAATGGAAGGACCATAACAAATGGAGAACATTGCTAAACCTGATTTTTCGATTACAGGTGTGGGGAGGAAATCCAGCAAAATTCCTGAGGAAGCTCACAGAAGATGAAATTGCCTTCATTTCCCAGTCAGCAATCAATTATTCCAACTTAGCGCAGGCTCATGCTGCTGAAAATGCTAAGAGCTTGGATGTTGTTGAGTTTGAAAAGGTTCTACACAAGAAATTTTCCAAACGTGATGAAGAATACGATTCAATACTTGGCGTTGTTCGTGAAACACCTCCCGAACTTGCTGTTCCTGATAATGTTAAAGCTCCCAAGGCGGCTTAATATAATTTTCATGTCGAGTAGCTCTCATTTTTCAGTGACATTCTGTTGTCTTAAGCAGTTTAATGGACAAACGCCTGAGTTTTGTGTCTAATAATCCTTGGGGCTGGCTAGAGTGCGGATGATAGATCCTGATGTGCACATGACATAGCTCATCCTCTTTAGGTTAAATGAAGGCTTTTTGTTCTTTTTAAGGTTAGTGATGCTGCAATGGCACATGGAATTGGAATGTCCAATTATCAAATATGTCATTTGTTTGTAATAAGGTGGAGTGGCTTTAGTATTCATTAATGGGGTTATGGATCTTATTTGTGTGCTTGGGTTTCTGTCACTGAATGCACTCTTATGCTGTGCTCAGATAGCTAAACGCTCAAATTGGAGAATGAAATCCCTTTTTAATAAAGGTACGCATGTGATGTTTAGAAAAATTGTATCTTAAACCAAACAAATAATAAATAAATAAAAATATAAGTTTGAAGATGGAGCTTATATTTATTTATTTTTGAAACCAATAGGATCTTTCGGCCAAGTATTAGCCAGGCCAAGTCCTATCTTGATAAATGCAAGGATTTTTGCTATAGAATTGTCGTCTTGCCCAACAAAAAAATAAGAGTAATGTTATTCATTCCCAGTGTGTTTACAAACAGTCCAGGTGGCTCTAAATGATAGGTTAAATAAAAGGTGAAATTAAATGACTTATTTAATTTCACCTATCATTTAATGACACATTAACGCCACCTAGATTGTGTTTGTAAACACACTGGGGATGAATAGCATTACTCAAAAAATAAGTGTAGAAGTGGAAAATCAATTAAAAGCAATGCAAATTTATGTAGAAGGGCTCAGTCCTGAGCATGAATAATTTGCACAGGAGTGGAGCAGCATTTGCAAGAATCTTATTCAGTGTAATTTGTAGCCCATTTAACTAAGTCCCCGTTTCAGCCCCGATATATAAAAGTTCATTTTTTTTTAAAACTCATTTTCAATTATACATTCTTTCAATAATTGAAATAATTTTACACGTAAATTCTGAACTTTAAACTAGTTTTTAATCACATATTCTTTAAAAAATCTCTGCTACAAAATTTATTCTTTCAAAAAATTGGGCTCAAACAGGGGTTTTTAACCATGTTCGAGCCCATTTTATCAATACTCATTTTTTTAAAACTCATTTTTAATTACATATTCTCATAATAAAATAATTTTACATATAAATCTAAAATCTTTTCCTATTTTTCAACTATACATTAAAAAAATCATTATCATAAAACATATTTTTCACTAAAGTAAACTTCTATCCCTCCCAAATCGCATAGCGCTCAACAACGAAGAGGTGACCCAAAATCCGGTATTAATTTTAAATACAACTGCATTCCTATTTCCCAACCCACAATATTCCTAGCCAACTTTTGCAGCTGCGTCAACATTTAATTTTAGGCAACCTGGGAAGCTCCATCCATGTTTGACTACTCGGAGTTTTTTGGAAATTTTAATTTTAAGAGGGTTACACAATGTATGTACGACTACGAGGCATGTTATGCTAATCGTTTTTCCTATTCTGCTCGAGTCTTGTCTTCATAGACAGGGGCGGAGCCAGCCCATTGGACTAGGGGGGTCCCAGAAGTGAAAGGGTGGGGGTCACGGGGGTTCGGGAGCAGCGCCCCCGAAAATTTTTTTT
>CAIGRH010055522.1:0-11606 GCA_903798295.1 Fraxinus nigra | reverse complement strand
GACTAATTTTCAAATATCCCACGAATTAATTTTATGCTACGCATTAATGCGCAATTCTTCTTCATTGTCAACAAGGGCTTTTGTCAAGTTTCAACATGATTAATTCCACAGACACGTAGGAAAAGCAAAAACTTGAATACACCCTAGTAAGTCAGGTTGATTATCTCCCTGCTTATTGCCTTGCCGAAATATTGAATTGAATGTTTTCCGTTTTCCCTTACTTGTCTAAGTTGTTGTGTTGAAATGTTGCCTTGTCGGTATAATGATTGTTGTTATTGCTTTGTCGGCATCATGACTTTTAAATTTTAGCCCGTGACCGAAAAATTTCTGGATCCGCCCCTGGCTCTAACCACACTCGTCGTCGTCAGTGATGGTAACGTTTCTAGAGGTAAAAGGGACTTTAGCAGCTCAATGGTTTTGGGGCTCAAGTAGGGAAGTAGTGAGTACTTCACACGTCTAGGGATATGGACACCGGCTATGTTTGTTTACATGGTGCTAGATACGGGGAAATGAGTCGTGTGGCTACATTGCCCCCAGTACAGGAAGTGCTACGCCCTGTCTGACTTGGTTTTTGAACCTACAAAATCATTATCAGTTCGTGGAGTCTCATGTGACTCTCTCCCTAATGACGGCTCGACTCCCTAGGTTGCAACAACCAAAAGCAATGTCTTCACCAAGTCTCATATGGTGATGGTCCCTTCGCCGTCGGTGACTTCTCCACTGAAACACTCAGTTTTGGTTGAAATCGAGTTTATCTTCTTTTTATTTTTTTACTTTTACTTTTATTTTGTTTTAATTATTTTAAGGGATAAATGAGGATAAATATAAAGTTACCATCTTACAATTTTTAATTTGATTAAATTCTACTATTTTTTGTCAACTAACAGTCAAATTTCATTTATTTGGACTCTAGTTGCATATTTATGAAAATTTATGAACTTCGTTGGCATAAAATGAAAGTTAAGATAAAGTCTGCAAAAATTGAAAAATGTTATGAACCACTACTATAATTTTTTAGTGACAAACATCAATTTTAATAAAAGTGACATTGTATGTCATTTTTTATTAAAAAATGACACATTAACTTAGTCACTTTTTTTACTGTGTCATTTTTTCTATTAAAAAAGGTGATAATTGATTTTACATAGCATTTTTTACTAAAATATGTTTCATATGATTTTTCAAAAAACCAAGACTAAACTAAACCCAATTCTAGCCCTCCCTTAATTTGCAGACGGGCTTTGCTCATTTGTGCCACTGCGCCTCAATTTGAGCACAGGTAAATAGTTTTTTTTTTTTTTGTTCTTTTTTCTGAAATTTTATTGAGTGTGTACAATTTACAATTTTGATTTGTCTGTTTGCATTGTTTTTTGTTGTGTTCATTTCTTTTCGGTATTTTGCTTGTTTACGAGTTTTAGGATTTTTACTTTTTTTTTGTTCGTTTCAATGAATTTGTGGCTTTTTTTAAAGTAAAATTTGTTACTTAAACATAGAGATTATATTCGTGTTGTGTTCATATCATGAATTGAATTTAATCTTATAAATAAGAATTATTCTTATTCAAACAGCAGAACGTTTAGAAACTAATCTCAAGTTTTTCATCATTTGAAATTTGTATTGAATAGGAACCTGTAGCAAATATTTTTAACTACTTTTAAAGGAACTGTTATAAATGGTGTATTTGAATTGCTTTCGAACGCCATTTCAGCCCTTATATTCATGATAAATTATCATATTCTGACCCGTTTGTTTTAGTTTAAATTCCACTCTAGATGATGGACTTCAATTGATCACAATACAAGTGAACAGTATTGTATTAGCCCTAAATTTATCATAACACATTGTCAAGAATATAGCCAAAATAAATTTAAAATGGTTAATGATAAAATGAGTTCACATTGCAAAATGTAAATTGATATAAGCACGTTGTGTCAACTCACTTCAAAACTGGATTTTAATGGGTTTTTTGGGAAAACTGATCTCGCGACATGCATAAGTTTTGCTTTTAGACCTTGATAGAAAAATTGCTCTTGAAATGGGTAGAATTTTGGGGAGGAGGGAGATTAAGGGTGATGGCTGTGGCCGGCAAGAATTTAAGACAAATATTTAGATAGAATTTTTATCGGTTTATTGTTAATGCTAGTTCTCTATCCTTGTCCACCCAGTGCTTGTCCTATTTCAACATTCTTTATTGATATGGCGAATAGTAAGTACGAGTACGTGAAATCCTTTGAGGTGGAAGATGAAATTATGCTGCCCAACATCATTGTTGTTCACATTGATGGCCGGGATTTTGGCAGGTATATTAAATTAAAAAACATATGTAGGTGATTAGGACACTAAAACTTTACTGTTCCGGTGAATGACCCATTTTTCTATATATTTGTTAGATTCTCTGAAGTGCATGAGTTCGTGAAGCCTAACGACAAGAGGGCATTAGAGTTGATGAATGACTGTGCAAAAACGGTTGCAGAGCAGTTCCCAGATATTATTTTCTCATACGGGTTCAGCAATGAGTATAGGTAGAGAAGAGAAACTACATTGTTCATTGAAATTGGCATTTCTTTGTTTCTTAATATATTGCCCTGATTGGTTTATGTATTTTCTGCAGTTTCGTGTTCAAGAAGGAAACAAAGTTTTATCAGAGACGTGCAAGGTTCATGTTTTCATCTTATCGCTGCCATTTTGATTTTAAGTTCTTGTTGTCAGATTTTGTTGCACCTGAAGTATGGCATACATTGTGTGGTTTACCCTTTTAAATTTTTTTACTTCCTATGCTCAGCGGTTTTTAGTGTACTGCACTTGCTGAGAGATCACGTGTGGTTGCTTGAATTTCCAATTAGTATTTGGTATGCATTTGCTTGTAGATGATGCTTATCTAGGAAAAAGAAAATAAAAAAATATTAATTAGCAGGAATTTCTAGCAACACATTGGAACTTTGTAGTTGTGTAATAGTTAAATGAATCAGTTAAGTCTAGTTTAGTCTTTTAGATATGCCAAGAACTTCCCTTAAATATAATATCTCAATACCAAAATTTTCAGTTCTAGTTCCATGATAAATTTATCAGGAGTATGATATCAGTCATTTCTGTATTAAAAATGAGATTGGCTAACAACTGAAATGGCCGTGCAGCAAAATACTCTCACTCATCACCTCTTACTTCTCATCCATATACGTCACCAAATGGAAGGAATTCTTTCCTCAGACAGAGATGAGATTTTCCCCTTCCTACCAGTCACAAGTTATTAGCTGTGCATCAATGGAGGTTCTTCAAGCATATCTTGCATGGAGACAGCGAGAATGTAAGTAAATTTTTGTCTGACCTAGTTGTATAAATCATTAAATCTACGTTTGAATAATGATCAAGTTTTTTAGTGTAGAATATATAATAGTAATATAGAGAAGTTCTATTCGAATTGGCCTAAACTCATCATTCTTTTGGCAGGTCATTTAAGCAACCAGTACAATACCTGTCTATGGGAACTGATTAGGAATGGAAAATCTGAAAAGGAAGCTCAAGAAATACTGAAGGTGAAATACATAGAAATACATTTGTATGGTTTTCCACATTCATGAAGTATTTGCATGATTTACTTTCAGTTTCAGAGGAAACGCAGTGTTAGTAAAAATAAGCCCTTGTTTGGTCCCCATTATTTCAAAAATACAATTTTCTCTATCTTATTTTCAACCACACATTTTTCAATAAAATAATATTACATGCAAACCCAAAATTTTTCCTTATTTTTTAACCATTCATTCCCCATCAAAATACTATTCCAAAATGCATTTTGGGCAATGGGGCTCAAACATGCTCTAAATATATTTGCTTCTATGATCTCCACAAATGTTTGACCTTCTTTAAGTGGCTTCTTTTTGCGTGATTTACTTTCAAAGGGAATGCAGTTGTAGTGAAAAATAAGATATACTTGCTTCTATGTCTCCATACATGCATACATTCATATTTACAGTCCGAGGCTTGCCATTTGATGAATTGTTCATTTTTGTCAATGTCGTAAAAACCGTTCTTGTTTATGGATACGCTGAACCATAATGTATGGAAATCAATATGAACATTGCTAATTGTACTGGAGCTGAACCTGGAAGCGTCGTTAAAGAGTACCAAAAAAGAGAAAAATAGATTAGATGTTACTGCAATATTTACAACGAATAAGAAAAACCCAAGTTTTAGATATACTTGTGGTGGGTGATTCTGAGATTTGTGGTTTAGCTAGGAGGGCATCGAAATGAAATTGTTATTTGGGCACTAGACTGTCAAAGACTCAAAGTTTGTTCATATGGAAGTTTCTCCCAAATCATCTACTAGATAGTCTTAGCTCCAAGTAAACAAATTCAGTCTGGACTGAGCATGATCTTCTGCTTGTCTCTATCTGTGTTTACATTTCCTCCGTACTTGTGGTCGTTGTGAGTTTCATCCAAATTACACATGCTCAGTAGTTGAAAATACTCGTGCTCACTTTTACTTGAACCTTCTATAGGGAACTCATAAGCAGGACAAAAATGAGTTGCTTTATCAGGGGTTCAATATCAACTATAAAGAACAAGAAACCATCTTTCGTCAAGGGACATGTATTCTCAAGACAGAGGTAGCTTCTCTTGGCCTCTTTCTCCAAGAAAATCAGTTTGTTCCATTATTTCAATAGTATTATGTTTAATGGTGTCTTACATATAATTATTTTCACAATTTTTGTTGACTTAAATGTGACACTCACGGTAGAAATTGTTGTCTTAGATATTAATTATGTTAAACCTATGGTAGAGATTTTTGAAACTGTTTTACCGTATTTGCATATTGAATGATATCCCAAAGATATTTTCTTATGCTTCTCTCTACCGTGCCTTAAAGTCATAGGTTGAATAACGATAATACCTTTATTTTCAATACAACAAACAAATAAATTATAATGATTAAAATAAAAATAAAAAAACTTCCTTCTTCCTACTTCCCCTTCCCCCATCCCATGATGATGCACTGACACTCCTACTAGGATGGCATGTTCGTCCGACACGTGTCAAGTCGTGTTGGACCTTGGCACTGACATATATCCAACAAACCACTTTCCCTTGTCCCAATTTTTATTTATCTTTTGATTTATTGACACTCAAGGATACTTTAGAAACACTCAGAAAAAGTGTCATGATGCCATGTGCCGTGCCCTATATTAAAAATTATAAAAATAGAGATATAATATATGAACTTAAAATCTTAAAAGAATTTAAATGGACGTGTCCCCAACGTGTATGTGTCTGTGCAACTTAGGGTGTTGGGAAAATGTGGGAAAGGTTGGGGTGATTGGACTGGTTGGGGGAGCAGGGGGAGGGAGATTGCGCAGGGTCGATGGGACAGCAGTTGGGGTAGGGATGGGAAACCATCTATAACCAATGTGATTTTGTTTGCTTATGATTTCTGAACGTACTCTGCATAAAACCAGACTTGTCCATCTTTTGTCTATTTTGACCTAGGTTCAACATATTGTGAAGTACAACCAGGATGGTTCTCCTGTTCAAAGACCGAGGATGAAGGCCATAAAAGTTCATTCAAAAAAAATAGCATCAAGGAGTTTTTGGAATGACTACTTGTGTCTTTGTAGGGAGCTTGGACAATTTGAAGAGGATGTTAACAAGATTAAACCTGACTATGTCAAATCTTTCCTTCATGGAAGCAAGTTGATGCCATCAACTTGGATTGTTATTCGCATTGATGGTTGCCATTTTCATAGGTAAATCACTTTAAGCTTCAGTTAACCTTAATTGTCTAAAGTCATTAATGTTAAACTATTCTATTGCTATTACATTTAACTGAAAAGTGTGGTTTGTATTGATGATGTGTGGCCTTTTGTTGCTTGTTATGTTTTCTGATGTTCTGAGTGTGACATAGCATCTCTTTTCTTTGGCTTTATGACAGGTTTTCTGATGTCCATGAATTTGAGAAGCCAAATGATGCACAGGCTCTGAACCTAATGAATTCATGTGCAGTAGGTGTGCTAGAAGAGCTTAAGGATATAGTCTTCTCTTATGGGGTTAGTGATGAATACAGGTAGTAAAATTGTACTACATTTTACAGCTTCTCTCTGCTAAAATAACGATTCCTAGCTTCTCACATTTGACAAATTTAGTTAGTAACTTTCAGTTTTGTTTTGAAGAAAGAGTCTCAGCTGTATCAAAGGCGCTCAAGGTATCTCTTCCCTCCATGACTTATCGATCCTAGAAATTAACTTGGCTTTTCAAAGAAAGGTTATCATTATAAGTTCCACATTGTATGCGCTATTTCAATCAATCTAAACCACTTCTTTCTATCTAATTTACAAATTTGCAGTGAAATAGTATCTGCCATTGTCTCTCTATTCTCTTCCATGTACAGTATGAAATGGAAGGAGTTTTTCCCACAGAAAGAGTTGAAACATGTACCATACTTTGATGGGCGGGCTGTTTGCTACCCGACCTCTGAGATTCTACTAGATTATCTAGCGTGGAGACAAGTTGATTGTGAGTGGCTTTTTTCTCATTTGATTTATAAAATCTTCTTTTGGCAGCAAAGGGGCATTTGTATGAAAAATTCCTTAAAATGTGTGGCATAGTTCACAAAGTTTACTTTAAGTCCACAAGTAATTTTTAAAATAAATAATTTTTTATTGGTTAAATTTAGAAATAAGTTAAGATAAGAGTTACTATCAAAGTAAGTACTTTTTTTAGAGTTAAAAGTAGAAACAATGGTAAGTTACGCAAAGATGTTTAGAAACGAAAACTTTAAAAAGTAAATTTTACATTTTTTAATCTTAGTCAAACATGCTCTTATTCTTGTCTTGTGAACTATAATTTCAGTCCTCCACTATCCGACAAATAGAGGGTAATATTACTGCTTTGTGATTTCCAGGCCACATTAACAATCAGTACAACACTTGTTTTTGGATGCTTGTAAAGTCCGGAAAGAGCAAAAGTGAAGCTCAGAACTACTTAAAGGTGCTAAATCACTTCATATACCAAGTTACTAAATTCTCAACGGAGTTTAATAGCTTGACTTGTTACGGAACATGTTTTTGTGAAAAAATTCGTGATCAAACTTTAATTTTAACCACATATTTCATGGGAAAAACAACTTTTTTCGAAAGCTTTGTCAAACAACCCCTTATTTTATTGGTAAAAGTTATAAATAAGTCTATATAGGGTGGGGGATTTCTTTCATAAAAAGTATCTTTTTTTCTAGAATAGTAAGTCATGCATACATGCCTGAAGACAGACAAATACTTAAAAAAGTAATTTTACATTTTTTTTATGCTTAGCCAAACCCCGCTGAAGGGCTAGATATAATGATTCCATCAGTGTAATTTCNTGAATGAGATATTACCAAAATAAAAATTACCATAAACGGCAAAAACGCTTAATCGAGGGCCTAAACGATGGAATTTGCCCAAAATTTGACGTGCATCAGGGCCAAAGGCCCTGAGTTGTGATCATCGGCCCCTTTCCAATCAAATTGGACTATCAATTCGTCAAAAATGGACAACTCGAAGTTCCATGAAATTATTATTTTGCCTTCATCAGTAAGTCATGCATACATGCCTGAAGACAGACAAATACTTAAAAAAGTAATTTTACATTTTTTTTATGCTTAGCCAAACCCCGCTGAAGGGCTAGATATAATGATTCCATCAGTGTAATTTCTTAAGATTGTAAGAGAATTAATTTTAACACTGAAAGGAATTATTGATCTCGGTGTACTTGTTATCTTCTGTTCTGCAGGGTACTCAATCTCAAGAGAAAAATGAACTTCTTAGGCGGCTATCTGGCATTATTGATTATTACAACACATTACCGCTCATGTTCCGCCAAGGGTCCTCTGTTTTCTGGGACAAGGTTAATCTGTCTCTTGCATTGTAGATAGATATTTTAATAAATATAGATAATGCTAAGAAATAGAGCTTCTTAATTTTTAATTTTTCCTTAAATTTGCATTCTTCCTCTTTTCCGGCTGAAATTTTGGAAGTTATACATGCAGCAGCAGGATGAGAAAATGAGGAACCAAAGTAACGAGGCTGTTCTAAAATGCTGCAAAGTAGTAGTTGAACACTGTAATATAATTGAAGAGAGTTTCTGGGAAGCACACCCAGACATACTTGGTGAGAAGTGCAGTTGCTGTAAACCACTTGGTTGCACTTTTTCTTCGGACTCACATCATTCAACGAGACGTGTAACTTTTTGCGATTGCAAAGTCGCCAAATTGGCCCGATCTGATAATCTCTCTCTGCTGGAGCAGCCTGCTTCCAATTGTCTCTGAGATATTGTGAGTATGTTTCGTAAACAGTATTAGATTCGACACTATTATCGACAAGATTTTAATTCTTTTTTCTTTAATACTGTCTAGTACGATACAATCTACCCTATTAATCAAATCATGTTTGCTTTAATAGTCAATAACTAGGCATGGGATACATCTTGACGTTGGATCAGGCATGTATCATTCAGACCAGTCGAAGACAATCTCTCCTATTAATCAAATCATGTTTGCCTTAATAGTCAATAACTAGGCATGGGATACATCTTCACGTTGGATCAGGCATGTATCATTCAGACCAGTCGAAGACAATCTCTATGATGAGCAAACAACGTTACTGATAGAGTGGAGAAAAACGTTGCAGAACTAATTAGCTATCAGTTATTGGGTGCTTTACTTGCATCAAACTAGTTATTTATCTCTATTCTATTTTTAACACCACTCTTTGGGATAATGACTATTGCAATGTATCCCCGATCCTTGTAAAATACTAGGTCGTTTCTCAAACTTCCTGGTGTATTTTGGCTACTGACCAGCACAAGTATATGAACAAATTGGCTGTCTTTTCCGAAAATATTGTACCCATATATTTCAGTCTCATTATTGTGTACAGTTGCGAGTCATTTTCTCATTATTTCGAGATCTCAAGATTGATATGTATGATTCTATCGAGTAGGTTAAGCTTAAATAAGATTGTTAAGATTGAAATTTACGCAAATTTTCAATTAGTACAAGGGTAAATTTTGAATTTAATTCTTTGTATTGGGTTGGAAAAATGGATCATAAACATCAACATGATTTTAATGTTGGGTTATGCTACGCGCACCTAAATTTTTACATACTCTTTTACTGTCGTCACTTGTCAATTCGGTAAAAGATTATGTAAAAATTTATGTACAAATAGATTTTTCTTTTAATGTTATATAGATCTGGGTTCAATTCTCGGCTGTTGCATTTTGTTTTTTGTGCATCTATTTTTAACCCATTGATGAATCCATTGTTTTCAGAATTGTGCTACATGTGCATTATAGTTTATATGATAGTTTACACACATAATGTGATGAGATATGATCAAGTCAGAATTTCTTCAACAAAAAAACGAAGGAATTTCCTGCACCTCTTTTTGATACATTACATGGATGTAAATTATTATATAACTCTACTATGTATAAGCATTAACCACATGAGTTTTCAATTTGATCGTTGGAGCCTTCAATTCATTGAGAGATCTGCAGTTCCAAATTCCAAATATGTTTAATTGGGAATAAGCTGACGGACTTTTTTAAAATTTTGTGTTAATTTTTATGCCTAACCTTCAAAATTTACAAGCAAGTCTAAACCTACAAAAGTTTACTTGCAAGAAAAATCAAAATCAATCCTGCTACATGTATATTAATATCTATATCATTTTTTACATCGTACCACGTGTTTTGACATCACTGGACAGTTTTCAAAAAAGCACACATTCCCGTCCATTTCAATTTGAAAATCAATGGAGTGTACACGACAATGTCAACAAGAGAATATATAAGTGACTTTATCCAATCAAAATAGAAAGTCAAGATAATGTATAAGTGGCTTTATCCAACAAAAATAGAAAGTGTTGGTGGCGGTGCTGCCTGTAGAAGCATGTATAGAGTGTTGGCTTCATTTATGCACATGCTAAATTTAACCCAAATTGTGTATTGTGTTGCCATTCTTGTCTTTTTGGATAGAACTTGTTTATTAATCAAAACAACTTTAAAGACCACAAAATATTAACCCTGTTATTTCATATACATAATCACGTCGTCATCGTAATAATAAAGAGCAAAGCCCTGAGTACAGGCTCTGCTTTTCACAGGGGCTTACAGGCCCCTCACTATATAGGGGCCCCACCCCAATGTATTAAAAAACAAAAAATCGGCTCCCCTCCCCACATATCTCACCTGGCAAGGGTTTGTGAAAAGGCCCCTGTACTTGTATCATAACTCAATAATAAATAGGGTGTCACTTCCTTTACAGGAAAAGGGTGCCCGGACACCCTTTTCCTGTAAAGAGGGATTTACCCTAATAAATAACATTATTAAGTGCAAAAAAACCATTAGCCCAACGGCCCAATTAAAATGAAAATGACCAAGACCCCAAACTAAAGGGGAAATTACATAATTCCAGGAGTTTAAAGATTGAAATTCAAAAATCAGGGACCAAGTTTCATTCTTAAAAAATCAGGTAATATATAAAAACTATAACCCTAATCTTACACTCTCTATCCCTGCTCCTCTCTCTCGCCTCATCTTCCCTCCCATCCTCTCCCCTCTCCATACAGCAGTGTCGTCCAAGGCGGCAGCACCACCGACACTATCGCCGCATAAGGTAACTAGGTATCCCGAAGGCTACGGTATGGTGAGACCAACCACCACAGGCAGCGAAGGAGGAGTCGGAGTGGTGACAGAGGCGAGTTACACAAGTGGCTTACGACAACGGGATGGGTAGACAGGTGATGTACACGGCTACTCCAGGAGGAGTAATCGGGCAGCCACCACAAGTTCAACAGGCCCAATATCAAGCAATAGCAGCTGCTGCAGAATTGAGATCGGCCAGCAATGTTGAATCTGGAAGCAGCAGGGGTTAATCTTTAAGGTTTGTTTTTAAGGAGATTCAGTGTGATTGTTAAGAAATTATTATATAAAAATAGGATTTAATTTACGAAGAAATAATTTCAGTGTTTAATAGACTACTGTGTATTATGGTCTTCAGTTTGGTGCCCCTTGAGCTTGGTCGCCAATTTCACTGCTGTTTGTATATGGTTGAGAGTTACTGAGCAGAAAGTGGAGAATGAAGAAGGGAAAATCAGTCAACTCATATCTGATTATTGAGTCAACTCATGCCTGCGACGCTGCTATGGGTGTGGTGGTGTTGGAGATAGTGGCGGGTTTGTTAGTGTTGTTGCAACGGTGGAGACATGGTGATGGTGGTCGAAAGTGGCTGGTAGTGGCTGTAGTCTGTGATCAAATATTTGGGAGTCTGTGACCAAATGCTTGTTAATTTGTGACCAATTACTCAACTATGACATAAAAATTTAATAATATGTGACTCAAAAATAATATGTGACCAACTAATTTAAGAATCTGTGACCCGAAATAATGTGACGAACAAAATTTTTTATCCGTGACCTAGAAATAATTTGTGACGTACAAATTTTTTTTATCTGTGACCTCGAAATTATCTGTGATAAAAAAAATTTGGCGATATGTGACCAGTAAATAAATCTGTGACCTATAATTATAAATCTGTGACCATTAATTACAAATTGTGACTTTATTATCTTTATT
>CAIGRH010055509.1:0-10470 GCA_903798295.1 Fraxinus nigra | reverse complement strand
CATAAAGATTTCAGCTAGCAATTTTTTTTTAAAAAAAAAAACAACTTAAAAGCTGTTTATAATAACTTTAACAAAAATAAGTATTTTTAAAGAAAAGCGTTTGAGCCCCTCCCAAACACACACTTAACAATACGTAGTTCAATCCTTTTGTGGATAAGAGGCACTTACTAAATTTAATGCAAGGATAATTCTTCCCAATACTTTTTAATTTTTGTTCTTCGTTTTTCCAATTATTTTTTTAAATTGTTGTCTTAATTGTTGCATCAAAACCAGTCAAATTAATTGATGAACCGTTCTGGATCTAATTTTAATTTTTTGTCATACTTGTTCGACTATACTTCAATAAACATTTATGAATGTGCATTTCATGCAAGTAGTATCACTACCCTCCATAATTAAAAAGGTTTTTCTATTTTTTTTTACAAAATTTACAAACTGCCCTTGTTTCTACATTTTTTTAAACTAAGTTAATTTTATTAAAATGAATTTGTTTGCCACACAACCAATGTGCTGATGGCTATATGGTGTAATGCATTGATAAGTGCATTTTAAATACTTATTTCATGCCACGAACACATACGATGGTAAATATGTTGAAAAATAGCTTAATTCTATGAAATTGTTATTTTGCAAGACAACATGATAAATGCAGCGAAAATTATGAGAAACAAAGTGAAAACAGACTAAAACGAAAGAAAATCAAAATTCAGGGACCTAGTTGCAAATAAATGAAAGATGATCCGGAGGAAGAATCGAACATGTGGAGATGGCTATGTCGCATTGAGCTAAGGAATGAAGTATTGATTGAAGAGGAAACGGGAAAAGAGATCAAGAGATGAAAAATGGAATTTGAGGACCAAAACGCAAGTTCCGCGGATTGGTTATATCTATGCGGTCGCATAGCACAAAAGCTATGCAGTTGCATAGACCCATTCATTAAAAAAACACGATTTTTGTTCTACTGTGCAGTCACATAGTATAAATATTTGGTAAAATTTCTAATTTTCTTTTTCACGTCAAATACTTATAGAAACAAATCTTGAGATGCATATAAAAACCTTAGAGCCATCCAGAATGAAAGGAGGGAGATTCATAAAGGGTTTAAGAGAAGAAACCAGCAAGAACAATGAGAGCAACATTACGAAGTGAAGATTAAATTCAAGAATCGAATTGGTCATATCATTCTTCATTTATTTTTCCGATTTTCTTCATTCTACCATGTTATGCTAGTTTAATTATGTATTGGGGTTAGATGAACTATGTAATATGATTCTTAATTTTCAATTTTACAATTCTTGACATCGAAAACATGTTTGGATAGTTGAATGATTTATATAAATTTCTTTTCTCGATAATTATTGTATACGTAATTATGTGAGTTTGGTGGCGTATTTCATACATTCGAAAGAAGGGAAATAGGTTCGACGAGATATAAATTATCATAGGGTCCGATAGGGAATATAAATATACCATAATGCTCTAAGTGAATATTTAAATGCTCATAAAAACGCATACATTCTTTTATATTTGCATCCATCATAGAAATATAGTCGGGTCGCATCTTGGAAGGAATATGTTTAACTTTATTCAAGAGAGACTGTTAAATAATTTAGGAGTATTGATTCTTCAATATTTCAATAGTGTGTCAATGTGTAGAACTAGGTTTTAAGAAGATTATTATATATAGATTCGTGATCCTAGTACATTCATCATACATTTGGAAACTTTAAATTACATTCAAAGCTATTGGCATTCGGTTTAGTTAAATTATTCATCATTGCACAATTAGACTAATTTAGTTATAATTTCAATACAACAGCACTTCAATTTTATTGTTATGGTTAAGGTCACGATAATAAGAATTGAACTAATTAATCTTCGTGAAACGATATTCGGATTCAAAAAGTCTACTTTATTACTTGTTAACGAACTGTACACTTGTGGTGATTTTAATTCAAAATATATTTCTGTGAATATGCCTCACCTTTTCCTAATCAACAAAGTGTTCGAGCAGCCTTCGTGGCTCGATCCGTTAATACAGGGCCTAGGCCAACCAGAGTCATGTGGTGGGCCATGCCTAAGATCGTCCATCATAGTGGCCCGAGCATTTCATGCCCTTTCTTTGACACGATGTTTCAAAAATTAAATTGAATCGATTTGTCGAACCAATAAACCATTGAATCTACTATTACAAAATGCGTTCTCTACTAAAAACGACAAATTAGGCCCAATACCCTAAAATATTAACTAAATTGATTAATACCCTAATAACTAACTAACTAAATAATTTTAAAACGTAATTAATACGTTATAAAACCTCCAAACCCCATCCCCAAAACTCCTCAATAAATATCTTTCACCAGATTGTCAATGCAAATAATTAGGAGGCACCACAATATAATCAAATTCTGCACACTCACTACCTCATTTCTCTCCATTAATGGCTAGAAAGTGAAGAAGATATTCAAGAGAAAAATGGTATGTAATAGTTAAGATTTCTAAGACGAAAAATGTTAGGCATTTCGTCTTAAACATTTGAACACTGCCATGCCTTCCAACGCCACCAAAGAAGTGCTCTTCAACCTCTCTCATTTTCTTATAGTCTACACAGATGGTACCATCGAGAGGGTCGTGGACACACTTAATGTCTTGTTGTCGTCGAAAGATCCAACCACTAGCATTTGATGCGATTTCAACATCCATTCCGACCTTTCCCCTCTTTAGTCCATATGGTTTAGTCTTAGTTTTATTTTTTTTCCCC
The DNA here is from genome assembly GCA_903798295.1 of Fraxinus nigra. NCBI lineage: Eukaryota > Viridiplantae > Streptophyta > Magnoliopsida > Lamiales > Oleaceae > Fraxinus > Fraxinus nigra. The sequence goes on along the minus strand of CAIGRH010055509.1, from coordinate 7,709 downwards.
AATTTTTTTTATAATTTCAAATCAGAAGTTTATTTTTATTTTTTTCAAGCGCGATCATTGTTCGTGTCCAATTTTTAGATATGAGTTGCTGACTGATAGTAATAACTATGGAAATAGCAATAGTGATCCAAGTGAAGTGCAAAGAAGATTAAACGAGATGGGGAATGGTGATGAGTCTGTTGGATTGACGATATGGTGATTGCTTGGTGGTGGATTTGCTATGGGGCCAAGTTTCGGGAGGAAGGAAGGATGGGGAAAAGTAGTAGCCAATGGTATATACCGATATAGATGGTGGGCTTAATAATAATGGCATTCCACGAATTTGTTCACTCTATTGATTATAGAATTGTTGAATATTGGATGCGAACTATCAATATAGATCGTCATTAGCCCTTTTTTTAGACTATTTGTGTAATGTGTTGGATAATCACTTTTTTCGGATTACTAATTTGATGAATACTATGTTGTAAAGGAATCATAATGCAACATGGTTCCATTTATTCATCAAAAGAGGGGTCAATTTTGAAGCCACGATTAATTTTCCTTGATACCTAACATAATATGAAAGGATCCTTGAACAATCATATATTAGTCTGAAAATCATTAATAAAGATCTCTATGGTTGACCATGTTCACATTCTTTTGTGGTTTTTGTGGAATGTTGAATTATTAACAGGAATGTTGTTTCTCACTTTCTTAAATTTTCGGCACTTTTTTGAATTTTTGTCACTTTTTAAGGTTTTGATTAATGTTTTGTCAATTTTTTGAGATTTTGTGACTTTTTTTGAATTTACATTACTTTTTCACTTTTTAAAAATGAAAATCAATTTTAATAAAAGTGACATCGTATGTCATTTTTGAATAAAAATGTGACACTTAACTCTATACAGGATTTTTTTATTCCAAAAAAAAAAACTTTTTATATGATTAATGGGTTGATTGAGTTGGTAGTTGCTGGTGGTAGTGAATTGACTTACGATGCTTGGCGTTTTCATTAGTGTTTTGTCGGAAAACTAGCTTAAAAAATGTTTGGCGGCGAATGAAGAAATCGGAGGGACGATGGATGTGTCACTTTTCTTTTATTTATGTCACTTTATTGAACCAATTTCAATAATTTAATTGGCATTTTGTCATTTTTTTGAATTTTTGTCACTTTTTAAGTGTTTGGTCACTGTTTGAATTTCTGTAATTTTTTCGAGTGTCATTTTTCTTGAATTTTCCTCAATGTTTTAGTATTTCTCACTTTTGTTTTATAACAAACGTCATAATTAATTTTATACAGTATTTTTTACCTTCAAAATATTTTTCATATGATTTTTCAAAAATCCCTAATTTTAGGGATAATTTTGTAAGTTGCCCAAGTAAAAATGGGATTCCAACAGGCCTTAAGCTTTCATTTGAATACAATTTTATAAATAGCTTATAATTTAAACAAAGTTAAACATTAATTTTAATTATATGTTTATAATTATTACTAATTATTATCCATACATTATGTGCAACGAACTACTAGATTTGTTAATATTTAATTTTATAGATTATTGTAAATGCTAAAACTTTGAGAAGTGGAACAATTATTGTACCATTTGTTGAACTCCTCGTAAACAAAAAAGACATTAATATAATTAAAATGAAAATACTAAATGAAATAATAAAAGTAAAATAGAAAATTTTCCAAAAGAGATTTTAGAGAAATTAATGATTTATATATACATTCAAAAGGATGGGAGTTCTTTTATGGAAACACGAACTGTTTCGGAAAGCAGCAATGGATCAATTACCTAAAATGGTTAAGTTCTTGTTCGATCAGGATTTGGATAAACACCAAAAAATAGGTATCCCAGTCATGTTCCATGTCGGAATCCCAGTGTCTATCTGTTTTATACTCCTAAACAAACTAGCCTTTTTCACCCCTCAATTCTCTATATATATACCAGTGCAGTTTCGAGTTTTCAACACAATTTAATCTTTGCTTTATCTTTGTTTTTCGGTGTTCTGCATTCTGAGATGGGTGGTGTTCGTATTGCGGTTAGCCGGGGCGGCAGTGGTGGTGATCCTACTAAGTACCCCGGAAAACTCACATGGTATGTGGTAATAACATTAATGGCTGCAGCTATGGGAGGATTAATCTTTGGATACGATATTGGTATATCAGGTATAAAATTTTATCTTGTAATTCTTTTTCATGGTTTTGATTATTCAAGAAGAATTCCGGTTTAAGTTTCTTGGTTTTCTTGATGCAGGTGGAGTTACTTCCATGGCGCCTTTTCTGGAGAAATTCTTTCCGTCTGTTTACCATATACAGATGGATGATACATCAACTAATCAATACTGCAAGTTTGAGAGCCAGATTTTGACACTTTTTACATCGTCGCTCTACCTGGCTGCCCTTGCAGCGTCCTTTTTTGCATCAACAATGACCAAGAAATTTGGTCGGAGAAAGTCGATGATGCTTGGTGGAATAATTTTCTTGGTTGGTGCCATCATCAATGCTGCAGCAGTGCACGTCGGTATGCTTATCATAGGCCGTGTTTTATTGGGCATTGGCGTTGGCTTTGCCAACCAGGTAACTTAGTTAATTTGTATCGGAGTTTACTCTTCTTGTTAATGTAAAAGTTGGAACAATTCATGTAATTTCTGTTTGATTCTGTTAACTATGCAGTCAGTGCCTCTTTATCTATCAGAGATGTCTCCATACAATTAACGTGGAACTTTTAATGTTTGCTTCCAATTGATGATCACAATTGGAATTCTGGTAGCCAACCTGCTGAACTACTTCTTTGCTAAGATCGAAGGCGGCTGGGGATGGCGGCTCAGCCTTGGACTGGCTGGAGCTCCTGCCATCATCATCGTCATTTCGTCTTTTTTCCTCTCCGACACCCCAAATTCTCTTGTCGATAGGGGAAAGGAAGAAGAGGCAAAATGTAGAATTTCATAAAGTAAATATGATGAACAAAATGTATATTATGTGTTCTAATTTACAAATGAAAGAATAGGATGGCATATATAGTGTTATATGCAACGGTTGCCTATGTTCTTGATTACTGTACAATACTAAATTGGTGAAAGGTAGAGTTGGCTCTTTTTCTGGTAGCTGGTCCTTTTTTCCCAAAATGGCCTGTGATGAGTTGACCCTCTGAGGCTATTCTGATGACTGATGCTATCTCTTGTTTTGGTGCCTTTAATGCCAATGATGATTTAAATGTCTGAGGCACTTAGTTCTCTTCTAACTAGCCTAGTTTCTCAACACAAAAGCACTGCTCAAGCGCATTCGTGGAGTTGAAAACGTTGATGCTGAATTCACTGATATTCTTGCTGCCAAGAATGAAGCAAGAGTAGTGCAGAATCCATGGCAAAATATCTTAAAGAGGAGGTGCTATCGTCCTCAGTTGGTTATGTCCATCTTGATCCCTTTCTTCCAACAACTTAGTGGAATCAACGTGGTTATGTTCTATGCCCCTGTGCTCTTTAAAACCATTGGATTTGGAAGTGATGCTTCTCTAATGTCAGCTGTTATTACTGGCATCGTAAATGTCTTGGCGACTTTAGTATCTGTTGCATTTGCTGATAAGTGGGGAAGAAGAACTCTTTTTCTTGAAGGAGGTGTCCAAATGCTCATCTTTCAGGTAATACATCAACTCATTTTTAATCCACTTGCAGTCATATTAATTATACATGGTCGTTGCTAATGTAATCTTTTGCTGATTCTTGACGATACAGATTGCAGTTGCAGCTCTTATTGGGGCCAAATTTGGTTTGACGGGAGATGTGACGCGGCTACCACAGTGGTTTGCCATAGTGGTGGTGATATGCATCTGCATCTATGTTGCTGGTTATGCATGGTCTTGGGGGCTGTTGGGATGGCTCTATCCAAGTGAAATTTTCTCATTGGAGATCAGGTCAGCTGGTCAGAGTGTCAACGTTGCAGTAAAGATGTTCTTCACATTCTTAATAGCTCAAGTGCTCCTTTCGATGCTGTGCACAATGAAGTTTGGTCTCTTTATCTTCTTCGCATTCTTTGTGGTGCTGATGACCGTCTTTTGTTACTTCTTCGTGCCTGAGACGAAGAACATTCCTATTGAAGATATGACACAAGTCTGGAGAGATCACTGGTTTTGGAAGAGATTTATGAATGATCCTAATGATCCAGTCAATGCAGCAATCAAGATGGAACAAGTCTGATTTTGTTAATTCATTAATTTTCTTTTTTCCCAGTTTTTACTCGGTGTTTATATCAGAGATCAGATCTATAGCCTTTCCCTTTTAGAAAGTAGAGTTACGAATTGTTATTTTTCATAGTTTTGATATATTAGTGTTTGCTTTTAAGTTTTTGTTGTGTTTACTGATACCATATATTTACTCTTTATTCCAAGTAAGTTTCTGAATCCATACATTGAAATGGACTCTATCGAAACACATTAAATTATATGAAATAGGACAAAAGCTGTCAATTTTCTAAGTCAGTTGAAACTCATAGCGGATTTTACCCAAACTTATGCTTTTTCTCTTGCAATTTAAAGATTTTGCTGCTTCTTTAAATGAATATTTTCCAGTTGAGAATATAATGAAGAAGTCGATAAGATGTGTGGAACAAAAATTCAAATTGCATCAAACTTACGGTTCCTACAGATGGAAAATACTGAACGACATTCTTAATTTTGGATTTCAATTCGAGTCCCCCAATCGATGCCAATTATTTCACCAAAATGAGTTTTGTAATGGTGGGTTTTTGAAGAATGTTACGTATAAAATATTTTATTGTAAGAATGTATAGTTAAAAATGAATTTGAGAAAAAAAAAATGAGTTTTTGAAATAATGGGAATCAAACGGGGGTTGAATGTAATATTAAATTTCTGTTTCATCCTTATTTGCTGGATTTGTTGTAAAATTTAATGGGCCGGAAGATATGTGGGGAAAGTCCAGTTCAATTTTTTCTTGCAAAATAGAAAATCAAGTCCAGCTCGATTTGTTATAAAATTTAATGGACCTGAAGATCTGTGGGCCAAGTCCAGTTCGATTTTATCTAGCAAAAAAGGAAAATCGCCGTTGCCGGGGATCGAACCCGGGTCACCCGCGTGACAGGCGGGAATACTTACCACTATACTACAACGACCCATTTGTTGGCAGTACACATCTATACATTTAAATAAATAGTTTATGAATTGCCCTCCTAAGCTAGCTTTAAAAAATAATCCGTGTTATTTCATGTGACTCAAAAGTATCATAACAACAATTCAAAATTTAATTAGTTTTTTCACAATACACCAAAATCACATCTAATTCCTCAAATTTTTTTTAAAAAAAAATTCCACACTGATAATTAGAAACAATAATACAATGTCACCATGTACTAGTTTAGGTTATAAAAATGAATTATTCTACATATACATAGGATTTACACTGGTGTTCATAATGTCCAAGTGTCATTACATACACCGCAACTTTCTACCGTTGTTTTTAAGATTCTCACTATCTTACTTTCTCTCTTCAATACACTTTTCTTCTTCTTATTTTCTCTAATCTGTCTCTGATACCAAATGTTATAAAGTGAATGAAAAAGACGAAGACAACAACTCAATATAAGGATAAAGAAGGGTACTGTTTTCTGAGACATTTTATTCATTAATCAAGATCTTTAGATTTTTCAATTGAACTCGCGTAATTGAATTTCGACGTCAATGATTGAAGAATTTTCTCAATCACTGTCACATCTCTATCTTCCCCTCATGGGGGAATCTTGTAAACAATTGTCATTGTTCTAGAAAAAATTATATACAGTCTTACCAGACTTCATACGAAATATTTCAAACTTTGTATGAAATTGTTGAAGCTGCTGTCTTTTTGCCTTTGTAGACCTCTAAAATTTCTTCTTCGTAGAACCCCAAATCTACTTAAAAGATTTTTGCTGAGAATAGTTTCCAAGATAGAATAATTTCTTCTTCGTAGAACCCTAAAATAACTATTGATTATTTGAAAATTAGAAGTTAAACATTAAAATCAATCCAAACCAACTTTGATCGAGATTTTCTTAAAGTAATTCTTCTTCACTTCTTTCATGTGGAACGTGAAATAATAATTAATAAAAAAAATTAGAAAAAATTGCGGCAGCGGTCTCAAATCTTTCGATTTTTAATAGACTTTACATTAACATTTAGTTTGTACCACTAGAGGTCACAAACCTTTCATTTTATTGTAGCGCAAGGACTAGTGGATGGATTCCATCAATTTAATTGTTTGTTGACTAGAGAAACTGATTTTGACCAAATTTAAAAAAGACAAAATAATAACTTTGTTATTCTAACATAAAATAGTTACAAAAAAAGGAAAACACAAGAAAAATGTTCATCATCTTCCTTTCACTCCCACTCCCACTCCCACCCTACCTCGCCAAATCCAAACCAAATCAATGTCGTCCCCTCCTTCCACAACCCTTTAGAATCGCCCTCAGTTGCAATTAAAAGGTCAGTAGCTGCTAAATTGAGACTATTGGCAAAAAAATCGAGATGATAATCGGGGCATTATTTAGAGAATTCGGTGCAGTACCCGCTTTGATCCTGCTTCTCCGGTGCTCGGATCCGATGACTCAGGAACACACAGCCATAGCTTTATTTAATCTCTCACTTCTTGAAAGAACCAAAAAGTTCGAGCATAGATTCAGGTGCAGTAAAATCCTTAATTTACATATTAAAAACAGGCACAAAGACTTCCAAACAAAATGCAACATGCGCTTTGATAAGCTTGGCTTTGATTGAAGAGAACAAATTGCCAATTGGTGCTTGCGGTGCAATACCTCCATTAGTTGCATTGCTCATAAATGGGTTGAGTAGAGGGAAAAAAGATACTTTAACAACACTATATAAGTTATACTCGGTGAGGTTGGATAAGAAGAGGACGGTGAGGCCTTTGGTGAGGTTTGTGGGAGAGCAGGGAAGGAGGCGACATTGGTTATGGAAGGAGGGGACGGCGTTGATTTAATTTGGGTTTGGCGGGGTACGGTCGGATGGAAGGGGAGGGGAATGGGAGGAAGATGATGACTATTTGTCTTTTGTTTTCCTTTTTTTTTTTTAACTATTTTGTGTTAAAATAGCAGCATTACCATTTTGTCCTTTTAAAATTTGATCAAAATCAATTTCTCTAATCAACTAACAATTAAATGAATGGAATCAATCCATTTGTCTTCGAGTTACAACAAAATGAAAGGTTTGTGATCTCTGGTGGTACAACTAAAGGTTAAGGTAAAGTCTGCTAAAAATCGAAAGGTTTGGGACCGCTGATGCAATTTTCCAAAAAATTAAGCATGTCTGACGCATTATTTTTAAATATACATTCTTTCAAAACTCATTTTCAATCACTCACTCTTCAATAAAATAATATTTTTTATCGCATCAATAATTTTTTTCTCATTTTTTAACAACGTACTTCTCATCATATCACTATTTAAAATACATTTTTCTCTCAATAGTATCCATAAAAAACACCCAAGGTCACTTTTCAAGTTCACTGAATAAAAAGATGCAACAAAAGCATATAAATACAACAAAAGTATTTGTACATTCAAATTTTACATTTTTGTTAACATTGCGTGATATGTAAAACATCATACCATTCATTTGAATCAGTGTTATTCATATAAGGTGTCAAATTCCCTACCACATTACACAGTGTTAACAAAGTTGTCAACAAAACTATAAATATAGCATGACACATA
>CAIGRH010055505.1:0-20690 GCA_903798295.1 Fraxinus nigra | reverse complement strand
TGTCTACGAAGAAATTACACTAAGAGGGACAACTCGGTCAAAACCTAAGAAATGTCAACCTCCCCGAGGTTGTCCCATTTCTCAGTTATTTCGTTGAATAAAACGAACTCCACAAGTCTTCTCTTTGTTAAAGGAATCCCATTACCAATCAATTTCAAATCTCTAGAAAACCTCAAAATCCTCACCCATCAAAGAATTTTCAATTGCTGCATGTACACGCGTGAACTCTAATGCTTTTTTTGCAGCTTCGGATATTAAGGTTTCAATTGGAGTTCAATTTAATAAAAAGAAGATGAAGAAATCAAAATTTTTGCAGAATTCTAAGGACATGCTTTCCAGGAGCTTCAATCCTGCCAAATGGTAAAATAAATGGACTAGTACAGTATATCTATGTTTTCCTCATATTGATTTTTGAGTTGTGTGGTATGATGCAATCTTAATTCTTATATCTGTGTTTGTATTGCTTATTTGAGATTTCTTTTATATATGTTTTATTTCTGTAATTTATTGAATGAGTAAATTGAAACCGGTTGCAGCAAGACGGCGTTGAAGCTGGCAGCTTCGAGGCTGAAGCTACTGAGGAACAAGAAGGAAGTGCAAGTGAAACAGATGAAGAAGGAATTGGCGCAGTTGCTTGAGTCTGGTAACACCCAGACTGCTCGAATTCGGGTAATGATATATCTATTAGAATTGAGAAAAGAAATTGTTTTTCACCGATTTGCTTGTTGGATTTTTTTCCCTAAACTTGCTTCAGTTATCAAGGAAAAGTTTCTTCAATATTACTTTGTTTCTTTGTCTTGATTTGCAACGCGAAATGGACACTTAATGATAGAGTTAAATTTTCTAAATTTTTCATTATTGACTTTAAGATTATTGCTGCAAGAAATTTTGTATTTCTGTCTTAAAAATGAGTATGAAGACATGATAAGAGGGTTGCAGTAGTTTCTTCTGTTATGTTTGGTACATTAATTATTCATGAATTCAAATTTGTGTGTTTCAAACTAATCTTTCAGAGATTTTGTAGCCCATGCCTTGAACAGTAAGGAAATCACGTGGAGGGTGGGATTTGTTTCCTTTTTGGGGATTGGTAAGAGGAGGGGATTAGGTTGAAGAGTTCTTATGTTAATGAAATTTAATGGTTGAAAAAACACAGGTGTCTGGAGTATTCTAGAAGACCTTTATTTCAATGTCTGTTTGTTTGGTTGTCAATAAAAATTTGAACACACATTTTGAAGAGCTATTTTTCAGATCATGATGTTTGTTTTGCTATGCCTGGGTAGTTTACGCAGCATTTTCCTCTGTTATCAGATCTATATAATTTGTGTTTTCCATTGTGTTCTAAAGCTTGTTGAATTTAACATGCAATGGGAGTTATTGACAGCCATTAATAGTGGAACTATCAAAACTATACTCTTCTGAATTGTAATATTTTTATTTTTACGAACTATGAGAGCCAGCAAACAGAATTTTATATTGTCACAAGTCTGTCTCTGGTGAAAGGATTCTTCAGCTTTTCATATATATTTGCCTTTCCCCTTTTTGTGGAGATCAAAGTGGAAGTGTTAATTTTAGCCAAATTAGTAATTATTAAAATTAATATTCTGAATTGGATGCTATCGCAGCATAGATTTGACATTTGAAGTGTGCATGTAGGATTTTTTTTCTTTTTCTTTTTAACCTTGCTTTTAGCTGGGCAGAAATAGGAAATGATCTCTTTCTGAAATGCTTCAGCATCCTTAACAAATGGAGTCATAATCCTGTGTGGAAATGCATATATTATTTCCCTTGCTACAGTAACAAGAAAATCTTTGCTTCGTGCACCTTCTGTGTGTGCGCGTGTGCAAGTTCATGGTTTTATGATGTTGGATCATCCTGAATGTTTATAGATTACATAGTCCAGGGTGGTGGTTGTAGATTTGTAAATTCTTTGACATATCATTAAAGCTAGATTCTTTCTTCTATTTTGAAATTAAATGTTTTGCTTCCAAATGTCTGAAATGACCACGATGAAACCCAACATCTCATCTTCACACGTGCAGTTGATGTCTTGATCATACTGATTAGTGAAGCCAATGGTTTGTCAATGGTTATATATTTCAAAGTTATTCTTTTTTAGTAACATATTCTCATTCTCTCTTATAAACTTTTCAGGTTGAACATGTAGTTAGGGAAGAGAAGATGATGGCGGCATATGATCTTATCGAGATATACTGTGAACTTGTTGTTGCTCGCATGCCGATCATTGAGTCACAGAAGTATGTAAATTTTTTACTCCAGAATGATCATTTAACGTCCATTTTACAAGTATTGCATAATTTCGTTGGTTTCTAGAATATAAAATTATTGCTGCCTGAGTTCCCTCCTCTGAGGACTTGCACATAGAAGTAAAACTAAAGAAGTTCAGAAAAGGTAAAGTTATTGCATTGTGCAAAACATGTAAAGTTATCTAATTTTACAGTAATAATACAAACATCAGTTAACACAGCTATTTCTAGATCAAAATACCGTTTCTTTGTCCATGTATTACCATGTGGCAATTATCACGAAATGTTTACTTAATATGAAATAACACAGCTATTTTCTAGATCCAAATACCATCTCAGAGCTTAATTCCTCTTTTCTGTTGCTAAAGGATGAGAATGTTTACTTAATATGAAATAACACTTGGCATATTCAACTTTTTCTCAACTGATTATTTGGGTTGGCTTCAAAACATTTTTCCTTTAAAATATGCACTCTATGCCATCACATCAGTTATCGCTCCCAAAAACCTTAAGTATTGTGTTTACTTGCTCTTGTTTCTTGTTTTAGTATTGGAGTTTGTGTTTGTCCTCCTTTGGTTTATCTTTTAAATGGTACTGTATTATTATCTTTTTTGCTCTACTACAGATTTGGTTCCATTATTCTCATTTACTATGATTTGCGATTACATTAACATGTTTGTATTATACTATTCTCGGAACGTGGTTTTCATATGACCAAGATGTGATTACATGGCTAGTCATTTGATTGAAAATTGTATCTAAATTTTCTGATGCACATCTACCTCCAGTCACATAATACTTATAGAACACCAAATTTCTGCATGCCTGTGTAGATAAGCCAATTTGCTCACAGTCAATAAAATCGTAACCATCAAGACTAATGATATATTAATGAACATGAATTTACCTATTTGTAAATTTGGAGTTACTGGAGTCCATCAATGATAGGTAGTCAACCATGGGTACATTAAAATAGATTATGGTTGTATTGCTAAAGTAATTTTTGCAATTCACGTGGCGTTGCTTGCATGCGCAGCTACAAGTAATTTATATGCATCTTTTTTATTTTTCATTTTTGTGTTGTCTAAAAATGGAGTTGTTGCCTATGTGTCAGAGTCTCTTTTAAGAGATTTTCTTGTCATGTTAAGTCCTTTTATATTTCAGAATATAGAAAAACTGTTCCATGCATCAAAAGTTCTCCTTGATTAAGTTATGGTGTTGAATCATGCTCAACTGTTTTTAAGGCTTCATGTTGAATTTATTGCCCAATCTTCCCGCAGGAACTGCCCCATCGACCTGAAGGAAGCAATTACTAGTTTAGTATTTGCATCACCAAGATGTGGAGATGTACCTGAACTTCTAGACGTACGGAAGCATTTTATAGCTAAATATGGAAAAGATTTCACCACAGCAGCCATAGAGCTTCGGCCAGAGTGTGGTGTGAGCCGCATGGTATGCTTAGGCAGCTTATTTTGCTGGTTCTATACTGAAAATGAGTGTCCATGGAAGCTAATTGTGTGCTTTTTGATAATATGAGCAATATAATATCTCTGATCATCACCTGATGCTATGATATTTCAGTTGGTTGAGAAGTTATCTGCAATAGCACCTGACGGACAGACCAAAATTAAAATTTTGAGTGCAATTGCAGAGGAGCACAACGTGAAATGGGATCCTAATTCATTTGGAGAGAAAGATGGGATGCCTCCCAATGACTTGCTGGTATGGTTCAGTTGCTGTCAGGATTCTTTATGTTTATCTGTGTCAATATTCACATTGTACTGACACTAAACAATTTTCTACTTTACGTCTCGATTTATAAATTTATCAGAGTGGACCAAGTACAATTGAAAACAGCAGTAAAATTTATGCTGGAGCTCCTCGGTTCGAAGCTCCACATAGCCAATCTCTTCCTGTTGATAATAAGACGCACAGTTCCCCATTGAACTTCTCAGAGCAGGATTCTAGATCCTCAGTGGGGACACAAAACTCCACTTCTTCTCAAAGTTTTGGTGTCAGCTCAACACTCAAATCCGAAGTGAGGCCTCCAGGTATGTTACATTTCATTAGAGTAGAGCTATAAATTTTTCTTCAATTATTCGTTGTTCTTCTAGTGTTATGTCATCTATTAACTTTTTGTTGTCCAGCAGTTCGTGATGAGAGTGTACAATCAATACACGAGGATGCAAATGCTTTCTCTAAGCAGAGATGGAATATGGATTTCAAGGATGCTACTTCTGCTGCACAGGCAGCTGCTGTGTCTGCAGAACTCGCAAGTATGGCAGCCAGAGCTGCTGCAGAACTTTCAAGCCAAGACAGAATTATGAGGCAGTATTCCACAGAATCACACAAGTCTGACGTTCATATTTCAAGACATGATGGACCTGAAAATTCCACTTCAAAATTGAGCAGAGAAAATTTTCCTGACTATTCTGGACATAGTAGGTTACAGAATGATGCTGTAGATCAGGCTGGACATGATAATTTGAAGACAGCTGCTGGAAGAGTCTCTGAGGATGGTTATAGCAGCATAAAGGGATTCAGTCAATCCGCTTCTTTAAGATCTAAAACTTCAATTAATGACTCATTAGATCATGATGTCCGAGTTGTAGAGGGGTATTCTCGGAAGAACTCATTAAAGGAGGCCGATAAAGAAGAAATGAATATGAAGAAGAGCAATGAAGGTGAAGCGAGTATGAAGAAACAGTCTGTCTATGACGCTGAGAGTGCAAATGGGTGGCACGAGAAATATGATAATTTCCCAGAAGAAAGGCCTAGGAAACAACCCAATCATATTTCTTCCCGTTCCCATTCAAGCAATTTCAGTGACGAAAACATTTTTGAAAATTCTGAACAGAAACAGTATATCTATGGTGCTGACAGTACAAATGAGTGGCAAGAGAAATCTGAGAATTTCCCTGAAGAAAGGATTAGGAAACAGCCCAATCATATCTCTACGCATTCCCATTCTAGCATTTACAGGGATGAGAACATTTTTGCAAACTCTGAACATCAAAAATTTGGATATGATGCAGGCGAGGATCCTTTGGTGGGCATTGGCAAGGGAAGATTTGATCAAGGTGCGTCACAGACAAGTCCTCGTGATCTTACATCTGCAGTTTTTGACGAATCTGATTCAGATAGTGATAATTATGGGTTTAATATGGGCAGCAAGTATGATGAGCCGGAGTCGGAAGTTCATTTTTCATCACCAGGCAAGAAATCACCTAAGCACTCTCATATAAAACAAGATGCTTGGAGCCCTAGAACTAGCTCGATCAAATTAGTTGAGAATTCCACATCTTCACTATTTTCCACAGAAGATCACACGTCCTCTGAGTTTCCTGATACTTTTGTGCCTGTAACCTTTGATGATTCCGATGGCCAAGATTCCGACAGTTATGAACATATGGATAAGTTTGATCATATTGGGACAAAAGATTCTACATATCTTCCAAGTATACAGAATAACATTCCACAATCAATTAGATCATCATTTAAAGAGAGAAGATCTGAGGGATCTGAGGGAAAACAATGGTCACTTTTCTCTGATAAGAAAGAGAAGTCCGAGGAACATATGGATAAGTTTGATCCCAATGAAACAAAAGATTCTATAACTCTTCCAAGTAGAAAAAATAAAAGTTCTCAAGCAGTTGGATCATCATTTAAGGAGAAAGGATATTCAGGATCCGATAGACAACAACGAGCACTTCTCTCTGACGATGAAGTCAAGTTTGAGGACGTGCATGGGGAAAACAACCGAGGAATTAAATTTGATGCTGTTTCTCCAAAAATATTTAGTTCCAGGAAGTCTTTTGCTAATCTGCCTTTTCCAGGACCTGAAAAATTTAAATTGGGCAGGGAAGATACTGGCAGCGAATTGAATTTAGAGAGCGGGAATGGGCTGAATTTTGGAAGGCTCACTGGTGGATTTCGTCACAAGGGTAATATTCCTCCCCCTTACTTGAAGAGTCGATTGGAGTTGGAGAAAATGGATGAGGAGACTGTTCCTGAAGTTGCTGCTTCCCCTACTGTCGAGAGTTCTAGGTTAAGCACAACTTTAGATGATAAGAAAAGCATGAGAGGACGAGATCCCCACCATGATTTGTATACCGACAGTTCTGATGAAGAAATGTCTCAGAAGGAGATATCTGGTCACAGACGAGATTCATATATTAAAAGTGCAGGTAACGCAGATAAGAAAAAGTCAATTTTTGGACCTACAGTTTCGGTTTTTGGTTCTGATAATAGTGATTCGGACGAAGAAACTTCAAAAAAATCCCTCAATAGGAGAAGCCATCTGCAAAGTGGAATTTCTCGTAGGACAAAAGCTTCTTACCCTAAGACTCAGCCTGATTCTGATTCTGGAAAGGGAAGGAAACTCTCGACCTCTTCCAGTACTGAAACTCCACAAGAATCTCTGTCACAAACACGGAACTCTGATAATAGGGAAAATCTCAAGCAGCCCACCACAGCAAAAGTGACTTCTAAGCCCACTTCTTATCCTAGGACTCATCTTGATTCTGATTCTGGAATTGAAAGAAAACCCTCAACCTCTTACAATACTGAAACTCCACAAGAATCTCGGTCCCAAACGAGGAACTCCAATAGGAGGGAAATTCTGGAGCAGCCCACCTCATCAAAAAGGGCTTCTAAGCCCATGAATTTGAGTTTTTCCAGAGCTCACGAGCGTCCTACTCAAGCAAAAACAGCTTCTAGTACAATGCAGGAGTCAAAGATCTCTCAGAAGTCATCTGATATAGAACAACCATCTAGTTCTCAGCCCAAAAAAGAGCCACTGGATAACAGCGAAAACCGAAAACCAACATTGACTAAGACTTATTCAAATAATGAAGACAATGCTAAGAAAGCTAGTCATGTTCATCCAAAGCTCCCTGACTATGATACTATAGCTGCCAAATTACTCGCTCTTCGGCAGAATCGGCAATGATATTTTTCTTTTATAATCTTAAGTCATTTGTTACATGTCATTCACTGCATTCTGGCTTTATTACAGGTATAAAGTTGATGTTTATATATACTTTTGAACGCGACAAGTCTCTGTCAGTTGTCTCAGGAAAGATACACATTTTTTTAATTCTTTTTTATTGTCTAAATTGCGTTGTCCATACATTGTGCTATTGTAACACTAAGCTTTCATTCGAGAGATTTTGGTTGGCTGGTGTATAAAGAGTCAGATTGTTTGAACTTCAGTCTGAAACACAGTTTTGTTAAATACAAATCAAAATATTATTGTGTTATATTGTATGACTCCATAGTATCTTAATCAACCCTTATCTGAACATGGCTTTGAAGTCGAGTGAGTTTTATTCAACTTTTAATTGTTATTGCTCCATCATGTTGTCCAATTTCTGTGTATTCAAAATAGAGTTTATCTACTTGTACATAATTTTTTGTACATCAATGTATCCATCTTCTTACGTGAGGGTGGGACCCACTTGAATAAAAAATATTATCTCCAAGTGGGCCCCCCCTCCCCCCATGTGAGGGGGGTGGACACTTTGATGTACACAAAATTATGTACAAGTAGCAAGGCTCTTCAAAATAACATGGCTTGTTGTATATTACATAATCTTTTACAGAATTATGAGGTGTTTAAAAGAAAGTGAAGAAGTGTATTTATTTTTTTAATTTGGTTGATAAGATTTTGACTCAATAAAGTTTCGACATATCATATGTTAGTAAACAAATCTACAAATTGTGATGTACATGTATCACAATAGTGAAAGTAAATATTGTTAAATACGAAGTTAATTATACTGTGCATCTTTTGCCTTCATTGTGAATCAACATTTAAGGTCAATCAAGGTTGGGATAAGAGACCCTCGAGCAAAATTTTAAAATTATAAAGATATATGGGATACTCACACTATATGTATTTCACACTATATAAAGGATACTCAAGAAAGCGTATTTTTGTGTAGAGAGAGAGAGAGAGAGAACCATTATTTTAGTAACACAATATAATCCTCTTCAAGTTCATTATAGTGAAACTTTGTTGCTAGCAAAATATGTTTTTGAACGTTTTTTATTTTTATTAATTACTAATGTTTGACTTTATTAATTAAACAATTCAAGTTTCTAAAGTGGGTAAGCGAAAAGAAATCTAAGAATATTTTGTATGCTATGCTAGTTCAGTCAGTGGATCCGTGCTAAGTCAGACTATTCATGCATTGGTTAGACATCATCCGACTCACAAGCTTACCATATCAGTTAGTTGTATTCTTTTGTTTTCATAAACTTAATTGGCTTACATAATAACGAATATTAATTTCATTGCATTATTTTCATGTCTTTCAATACTTAGAAAGTAAAAAAAATTCTTATTCCTTTATAGTAAATATTTGATCAAATATTATTTGATATTATTGTGAATTGATCGAAAATAATGACAATAATGAAATAAACAAGAACGCCAAAATTTATATGGAAATCCAAGTTGGGAAAAAATCACAGACATGGGAGGAGAAATTCACTATAATCAATAGTGAATGTATTTATAATATCAAGACATCAATACTCTCAATTGAAATCTAAACTATCTAACTCTCAAGATATTGTTGAATGTAATGTAAAGACACAATCATGTAAAATATATATAGCAACCTCTTTTTGGAGTTCTAAATAAAGAAGAAAACATAAAATTTGGGAAAATATGGATATCCTCGTAGTGGCGCCTCGGCACCATCAACGTAGCGATGTGGCGCCGAGGCAAAAACAAGGATGCCAGAGCTGCGGCTCTGATCCTCTATCCTTCTTTTTCCTTCAAACGCTACGGAGTCGTGATGTTGGCACGATGGTGCCCACTTGGTAAATAGTGTCCCCAAAGTATTTTTCTCCTTCTCAAAGTCATTTTCTAAACCAAACTCTCAATTCTTGATGAAATTTGATTGAGTTGGCCAGTGGAGTATTGACGACCTTAGCATTCAGCATATTGAACATTTGAAATGCATTCACAATATACCCCTTCTGACTCAAATATAATCTACCAGCATCTCTATCCCTGAAGATTCCATACCAAGAATCTTCCTTGTTGCTCTCGAGTCTTTCATCTTAAACTCCTCGCAAAGTTGAGCTTTACTTTTCTGACCACTACTTTAGTCTTTGACTGCTATAAGCATATCATTAACATATAACAACAAATATGTAATCGATCCATCATCTCCCTTTTAGAAGTACACACAACTATCATAACTGTTTCTATTGAAATTATAAGTAGTCATAAATAAATCAAACCTTTCATGCCAGTGCCTCGATGACTGCTTCAGTCCATACAAGGACTTATTTAATAAGCACACAAAGTTTTCCTTTCTAGAAACTATGAAACTCTCTGATTGTTGCATGTAAATGCGCTCCTCAACTTTTCCATATATGAATGTTGTCTAGACATCCATCTACTCAAACTCCAAGTCATTCTTAGCCACAACCTCAAGTAAAGTTCTAATTGAACTATGTTTACTATTGGTGAGAACACATTTGTGAAGTCAACGCTTGGAATCGGACTTTAGCCACTTGCTACCAATCTGGCCTTATACATCGCATTTTCAGTTTCTGATGTCCCTTCTTTCCTTTTAAATGCCTGCTTGCAATGAACAACCTTTTTATCCTTCGATAATCTCATCAAGTCACAAATATTTTTTTATTCAATCACTCCATCTTCTTCTGCATAAAAATCAACCATATACTAGAATTATTCAATTGATTGTCTTTGAATATGTAGTGGGTTCCTCATTGGAATCAATACTGTCAGTCACACTCAATGCATAAGCTACCAAATCTACTTCTCCATACTTCTATGGAGATCAAATATGTTTGTGAGGTTTATCCTTAGCAATTAAATACTATGGTATTGATGGTGGGTAGGCAAAGTATTACTGTATGTTAGCTCTGAACTAGATTGATCTGAAATAGACTGTTCTAGACCTTTTATTGTTCCTCTGGACCAATTTCTAACTTCACCTGAGTTGAATGACTCTATTCCTCAGTTTTACTAGAATCCTCACAAGGTTAATCATGAATCATAGCAAGTTCATCAAATACCACATCTCTACTAACCACCACATTTTTTTGTCTCATGACACTACAATTTATACCCAATCACACATGATTTATACTCAAGAAAAATATACTTTCTAGACCTAGACTCCAATTTTCCATTATCCACATGAGCATAAGCAGGATATCCAAAAATCTTCAAATCAGAATAGCAAAAAGGTTTACCAGACTATACCTCTTATGGTGTCTTTTTCTCAATGGGTGAGCAAGTTTATCATAAAACAAATTGTAGTAGCAAATTTAGACCAAAAAGTCCTAGGCAACTCAGAATTTGAAAGCATACAATAAACATTTTCCATCAAAGTTATATTCATCCATTTGCTACACCATTTTATTGAGTAGTTCCAAGCATTGTCAAATGTCTTAAGATGTCTTCAGCCCTGTAATAGCTATTGAATTCATATGAACAAAATGTTAACACATTATTTGTGTAGACGTTTTAACCGTTTTTCACCCTAGTTTTTTATCATTATTTTCCACTCTTTGAAGGTCCAAAACACATCGCTCTTCTTTTTCAAGATAAATACCCAAGTTTTCTAGGAGCAATTATTAATTAGTGTCAACCGGTAATAAGCATCTCTTTTAGAAGGCACCCTAACTGGTCCCAAAGATCTGAATGGAGATACTCAAGCGTTCCCTTCGTGTTATGTCGTCATTTAGAGAATATGACCCTTTTTATTCCTAAAAACATAATGCTCACAAAACTTCATCTTACTAGTCTTATACCCATCAAGAAATCTCCTTCTACTCAACTCTGTCATATCATTCTCACTCATATGCTCAAACCACATATGCCAAAGTTTTTGTATTTTTCTCATTTGTCAAAGAAGAAGTAGAAACTATTATATCCTCTAAACAATGGAGCCTTGTAAAATGTACACTACACTGTGTAGAACTTTTATGTCCCTACCTGACAACAAGAGCACCCCCGGCTCATCTTCAAATCTCCACTTTCATCCATGTGTCTATAACCATTTGAGACGAGTGCACTCAAAAATCTAAGATTCCGCTTCAGTTCTGGAACGTACATTACATATGTAAGTGCTCTAATAACCCCATCAAACATTCTGACTCTGAATGTACCAACTCAAACAATTTTACAAGGCGCGTTATTTCCTATAATCATTGCACCTCTCGAAATATATTGTAAACCAATCCCTATTAGAACACATGTGGGAGGTACATGCCTAGGCAAGAACTCATTCTTAATAAGGTTTGGAACTCATGTCATAAATCACAAGAAACTCTTATTCACTTTGCCCATCTTTCACAACATCACCATCCATTATGTTTACAGGTTGCTTTCCTTTATCAGTAGCACTAGTAGCCTTATTTCTATTTTTTAAAGCATAACAATCAACTCTAATATGCCCCTTCTTTTTACAAATATGACACATTTTCTCTACATGTTTGGATTTCGATCTACCCCTCATATTTCTACTAAAATTCATATATTGATTTCTTCCACGAACAACTAAACCTTCAACTTGACTCCTAAATCTTCCTACAAGATGTCTCGTCTTCTCCTTACATAGTAAAGCATCATAGACCTCTCTACAATGAGGGTAACCAGATTATGAAGACTAATATCTCTAAAAATCAAATATGATGGTGACAACAAAAACAACATGAGTGTCCATCCTCCTCATCATACGTAATAATCTCTCCAAAGCAGTCGTGATTTCTTTAAACATAGTTAACTAATCACTCAAAGACACACCTTCAGACATCCGATAAGAATACAAGTGTTGTTTCAGTGTAACTTGTTAGTCAAACTCTTTGTCATACAAAATCGCTCAAACTTCAATCACAACGCATCGGCACTTTTATCCTTTAAAATATTATGAAGAGTTTGATTTGATAGATGTAGATAAATTTGAGATTGAATTTTCTAATCTCTATATTGCTTTTCATCCTACATCCAAGTTGAAAGCATCTTATCAAAGCTAAGCAAAACTTACTCCAAATCCATCTGTGATAAAATCGCTTGTATCTTCACTTGCCATAAGGTAAATCTCATGTTTCAATCCAATAACGAAATATCATATTTCATCATTGCCATGAGGAAAGTCAACCTTTTTTCTGATACCAATTTGTTGTGAATTGATTGCAAGATAACGACAATAATGAAATAAGCAAGAACGAAACAAGAACATGGAGATTTATGTAAAAACCTATGAAGAGAAAAACCATAGGCAGAGGAGAAAAATTCACTATAGTTAATAATAATTGTGTTTATAATATCAAGATCTAAATACTCTCAATTGAAATATAAACGCTCTACCTCTCAAGATGTTATTGAATGTAACGTAGAGATACAATCATGTGGAATATAATATATAGGAGCCCTTTTTTGTAGTTCTAGATGAAGAAGAAAACGTAAAATTCGAAAGTGGTGGGATATCGTCATCACAGTGGCGCCTTGGCACCATCTACATAGTGTCCGCAGCTACGGGGACAAAATATCCAACAGGAGCACGAAGCAGAGCCTCTATCCTTCTTTCTTCTTCGAGTGTCGCGATGGTGGCATCGCGACACCCACTTTCGGTAAATAATGCCTCCAATGTATTTTTCTCCTTCTCAAAGTACTTTTTCCGAACCAAACTCTCAATTTTTGATGAAATATAATCTTTATCAATTAGGACTATCACACTAAAACTCATTAAACTTCATTTATCTAACTAAACACCAAATTACAAAGAATTTTGGTCGCACCACAAGAAATCTCCATCTCGAATCAAATTTCAACGCAAGGAATTCAAAACATATCTACAAGTAAACATCATTGTACCTCTTCTAAACAAACCCCAATGGACAAAAAGTATCTCCAAGAAACTCTTTAAACATAAGATATTCTCTATTTTAAAGAGTCAACATTTAAAATCATGCTCTAAAAGACTCTTTAAATTAACATTTTAATTTGGAGAGTGGGTTTAGCTCTATAATTAAATGCATTCAAAAAGTTTTAATTTTCAATATAGGAAAGCAATAAAAGAATCTAAAGAAAATTTAGTTAAAATAAAACATAAAGAAAAAATAATAGATATTTTTTGGGGAGTAGTAAAATTAAGTGTTAAATATAAAGAGTTTGTTGGAGTATTTCAAAATTTGACTCTCTAAATTCATAGATGATCTCCAAATAATATAATATATACTCTTCAAAAATAGAGAGCATCTTGAAAATGCTCTAAATCAATGAAAAATACTAAATAAGTTCAAGCAGTGCTTCAACTTAACAATGGAAAGTGATTTTGTCATCATATCAGTATGATTATCCTTGATATCAACCTTACTTGCTACAATATCACCACAAGCAATCACATCACACACAAAATGATACATCACATCAATGTGTTTAGTCCTCTCATAAAATATCTTATCCGTAGTTAGAAAAATAGCACTCTGGCTATCACAATACACTATAGGAGTTTGGGTCAGACCACAACAAATATTATTCATTTAACTTTTATCATTGTGCTTATGGTAAGTATTAATAGTTTGCTTGAAATTCTTATGCCTGCTGGACGTTTTTTTTAGAGCTTTTACTGCACAAATAATAATAAACATAAAACTGATGAAGTCTTGACGCTTTGTTGTTTAGTTGAATCTACTCATAGAAGGTGTATTTCGATGGTATAGAAGAACAGGATCTTATTCCTAATTGTGAAAAAACTCAGGTGCAATTGTACGAGTGAAGGTAGAATTGGTTACAATCCTCAACAAATCAAGAAAGCTAAAAAGGAGGGAAGTTTTTAGTTGTACTTTTTTTTTTTTTTATTCTGTTTTGATTTGTAATTCAAAATTTCTTGAGATGGCTGTATCCTTTTTTTTGTATAGTGAACTATTTACCAGTTACATGGGGCTTATGGGTGTTTTATTAGGGATTTATGATGTTATATTACTTGTTTATTGTCTAAATTTTCTATTATTGTAATATTTTAATGTTGTGGTTGGTTCATCGATAGTCCGTTAATTCATCATATCGTTAAAACTAATTTTGGACGACAATTAATTTTGAAGGTAAATTAATTAATCGGTGATTGCCTAATTAATTTTTAAACTTTCACCTGCAATGACAAGTGTAGCTTTTGCATTAAGAATGTGAATAACACCACTTAAACCTCTATTTGGTTTTGGTTAAAAGTTATATTTTTAGTAGATTTTGATAAAATTTAAAATTTGTGGTTGAAAAGTTAATAAAAGTTGAGTTCCATAAAATGCGTTGTTGAACTGAGTTTGGAAAAAAGTGACGTTTAAAAAATTAGGGGCCAAATGATGGCTTAATATCGTATGTTCTTTACTTGATTTATGTTTCTATTTGTGATATTGTTACTCTAGATAGTACATAAAACATATAACAAATATTTGTACCACACAATTGCTCGAGACGTGACTAAACTTTTTGGCAAGATATTCTAGATTTACCATTAAGGGTGGATCTAGGACTGAACTAAAAATAAATAAATAAATCAAATCAAATTGGGGTAATATGTAAAAAAAATGGATAATAATAATAATAATAATACGCATAGTTTTTTTTTTACATAATTTTTTTTTTACACATAAAAAACTAAATGGCTAAGCCCGGCCGAGTCTCCCCCTACATCCGTCCTTGCTTACCATGTATGGCAAAGAAAAGTGTGAAGAGAACTTTATTAAAGGGTATTGTAATTTCGATCAAGAATAGTGATAACAAATAGTGGAACAAAAAAATATATGCAACTAAAACTTGGAACATCTCCAATGTATTGTTGAAAAAAATATATATATGTTCACAAAATTCATTTTCAATGCAATATGACAGGAACTAATATGGCAAAGAAATAAACAAAGTATTGTGATGGTTTTCGTCTAGATTTAGAAGCTCCGTTATATAAAATGATTCAACGCAATTTGCTTTTATTTTTATTGTAAGAAAGTAAAAGATAACTAGACAACAGTATAAGGTTGTGTTAGAAGCCATTAGAGATCAATTTTTGAGATTGACTTAGTATTCATTAGAGCATCCGAAATCCATTATGAAGTTGAAAGATTATCCGTGTCTTTTATTGTATTTTAAAAAAAAATTACATCTAAATCTGTATAGAAAATGTAAGTACATATATAGAAAACATAAATCTAAATCATTATAATTGATTTAACACTCTCATCTATCCTATTATACTATGCTACTTGTTTATAATTATTTTTCAAATAAATATTATCTCTCAAAACCTACTTGTCCATTAACTATTCATCAGTAAATAGACAAAAATAACAAATAAAAATATCTGATTGCTAATCTCTCGGACTTTTAGTATTTTTCGATATAATTAAATTTTGCACTTAATTTTTAGATGCCATATACTGTCCAAAATACTTAATTTCTCTTGCCCCTAACTACATAGCGTTACATATACGAAATACATACACATATATGAGTATAAGGATGGATTTGTGGAAAAATATCTCGTGTTTTCAAAGGTAGGATTGAGGTAACATCATGTGTTGATTGATACTCTAAGTAGTGATATCAACGAGTCGAGCCGAGCAGAACTACGAGCCGAAAAAAAAAATTTGGGTTTGGCTCGTGCTTTTTTGGACCCAAGCCGAGCAAAGCCTAGCCCAAAAAATCAGGCTCAGGCAGCGCTGGCTCGTTTTTTTTTTTTTTTATGTCAAATATACATTTTTTACTTAAAAAATTTAAAATTTGTACGGTTTATACGTATTATAAATTAAAGAAAAAAACTCGGGCTCAACTCGAGCTTTTTATGCCCGAGCCGAGCAAAACCTGACCAGAAAAATGAGGCTCGGCCCGAGCCTTGGCTCGTTGTAACCGAGCCCGAGCCAACGAGCTTTTCTGTCATCCCTACTCCTTCCCAGGCAGTGTTAAGGAATGTGTGGACCATTAAGTGTCTTGAACTTTTTTGTTAGGGAAAAAAAAAGGGAACAATACATAAANTTTTTTTTTTTTTTATGTCAAATATACATTTTTTACTTAAAGAATTTAAAATTTGTACAATTTATACGTACTATATTAAATAAAAGTTAAAACCCTCCTCATTTCTTAGGGTTTGGGACCGGCTACAATTATCATAGGCGGAGTTAAGATTCTACACGAATAAAATATTTCGTGTACAATTTTTCTTGAAACAAAAAATATAAAAATTACGTATTTTTTAAACTAATTAATTTAAAAACTTACAATATCTTATGCTTTAATCTCCAGCAACTCTTCGTCCATTATACTGTCAACTTGTTCTTGAAAATATAATTTCGCATACTCACAGTCCTTCAAACATATTAAAGCTTCTAATGTATCTTCTTTTAGTCTAGATCGTTCGTCACATAAAACTCGACCACCTAAACTAAATGCAGCATTCAATGCTACTGTAGACATGAAGGTATTAGTAGATCGCGAGCAATTTTTGATACAATTGAATACTGCCTTTCGTTACACCTTCACAATAATAAAAGACTAAATTCATGTAATTCGTATGGTTGTAACATACTACAAACGTCCACATAGCCATGTCAACAAGTCGAGTCACGAGCTGGAAAAAAAAAAAGCTCGGGCTTGGCTCGAGCTTTTTTGGGCCCGAGCCGAGCCGGGCCCGGCTCAAGCTTTTTTCGAGCCGAGCCGCCCGAGCCAATGAGCTTTTTTGTGATCCCTAGCTCTAAGGCTTGTTTATAATCCTTTTGAAACTTAATCTCCATTTGACAAAGATTTTTTTCAAGATTTTAAGTTGTTCGAATTTCATTTTAAATCACGTATTTTATTCGTTCCATTATTTTTATCTATTTTTTAACCGCATTTTATAGAACTCATTAACTTATAATCTCAAAAAATCTTGTCAAACATGGGCTTAGCCCCTGTTTATCATCCATTTTCTCAAAAATTATTTGCTACAGTAAATAATTTATGTCACATATTCACTCAATAAAATATTTTATACACAAATCAATAAAATTATTTTACTTTTCAACCACATATTCTCAAAAAAAAAAAAAAAGTATTCAAAACTTTATTTTTTCTCTCAAAATGAGAGACAAACTGGCCCTTAATATGTTTCACTACTCATTAGCTGACCATCGAGCTAACTTGGGTATTAGGGCGTAGTTTCAGTCTTGTAATTTTTATATACTATGATTTTATACATATCTCTATATCTCATATTAATATTTAAAAATAGGAGTGAGTGTTGATTTCAACATATTGTGATGCAACATAAATGTTTTTTGAAAATTAATTGACTTGATGCTTTTTTAGCTATCGAAAGTCAAAACACAATTTTGGATGGAAAACGATATCTTAGACTAGATATAGTTTAATTAAGTGGTTTTTTTAGTACATGAAAAGCACAATTTATCTTGTGCAAACTCAAAATTCTCACTTGTATGAGGTCGGAATCGTCGGATCCAAATTTGTACTTTTAATTCTTCATTCTTTTCTTTTTTTCTCTTTTTACTTTTAGAAATGGTAGCAAATGGATATGTATACATTTTTCATTGAAAAATAAACCCTCAACATAATTTGATTTTGTAAATTTGCGCATAAGAACTCAACAATTCGTGCGATTCAACTGAATTATTGATATTTAAGTATTTATCTACTTTATTGTTGTATAAATTTAGACCAAACATGGAAGCGACAAAATGCCTTGATCTATTTTTCAAAATCTTGATTAGGTCCACAAGCATTCTTTTAATACTCCTAATGCCATCTAATCACCTACATTTCCACAATCATTATATTTTATTTCGAAATATGATCTAAGAAATTAAAATAAAATATGTTTTTTAAGTGAGGGTTAGGATGAATCAAGGGTATGGTGGTGGTCATATATAATATATAATGGATTGGGAAATAATATTTATATCATAGATATGGATTCTTGGAAATTTTAAGCTGAGTTTTTGTTTTTATATTCAACAAGGTCAATGATCTTCATGGCCAGCATTTACTATTAGTATACAAGTAATTGTATTTTTCAACTTTTAAATTTCTTTTTATTCATTTATTTTGGTTGGGGGAGTGGAGGAAGGAGGGGAGGGAGGGGGGTGTTTTATAAAATTAATTTTTTTACTGGAATATTATTTATCAGATAAATCAGATATAGCTATATATATTAATTTAACTTCAGAAAAACTTCCAGCAAAACTGAAGTATGTTGTGAACAATCATGGCATCTCATCTAATAAATGAACAAAGTAGTAAAAGAAAAGACAACAATATTTAAGAAGGAAAAGAAAAAACTGTAAGAGCAGGTTAGTTCAGCTCCAACATGAGTCCTAGTTCAAGCTCAATGTCCAATTATTCAAATTTAGTTAAAGACTCTTCAATTATTAAATACTCTTTTCATGACATTCACACAACATGACGAATAACTTATTAACAAATTAGGTACTTTATTTAATGCATATTTGAGTAAATTTGCTTATAATTATATAAGTAAATTTTACAATAAATAATTTGTATTGTTTAGAGCTAAAAAAGAAGAAAGAAAGAAAGAAAGAAAAATAATAATAATAATAATAATAATAAAGTAAGAGACTACATGTTTGGCTAAGCTTAAAAATAACTATTTTTTTGTTTTCATGTATATTTTTATTTATTACTTATTCATACTTATAAGGAAAAATTACTTATTTTGACTATGAAATAAATGTTATTATCAAAAATAAGTAACTTACACTATATTTAATCTTGTCCACAAAATTTGTTAAAAATTATTTATAAATTAGTATGTTTATAAATATACTCTTGAAGTTGAGACAAATGAGAACGAGAATTATATCCAATTTCTTTGGACCCTCATAATTTATGGTCGGTTTTCCTCACTGTGAAATATACTCGTATAAAAATTTTAACATCGAACGGTATTTTGATAACATAAAGTACAATGATGTATTTTTTTTATTGTGTATTTCTACCAAAACCTTCATTTATTTGGAAACAATGATTGTCAAAAAGTCCTACGGAACAATGCCCATTCTGTATTTATTTGTTTATTTTATTGGTGGATATGTATCGTTTGTTTATATTGATCGTGGTTCTGCTAATTTATATTTTCTAAAGTAAGCGTTGATTTATATTTTGCAAGGAAAGCTACGAACATCTAGTCACGTCTTAGGATGGGCATTTAAACTTTTACTTTATTGAGTGCCTCGTACTCGTCATAAATGTCATGAGCTTATAGCTTTTAAAATTTCAATACATCCTAACATCTTCTTTTGGCTCCTTCTCGAGTAAGATTCAACTCTCATCTACTTGAAGGGATGGTATAATTGACTGATCCCACTGCGTTATAGCAATCCGACTACAAAGATGGATAATAAAATGTTCTTTGTGTTCTTCTCAAGTCTTAAATAGCAAAATATTCGATAATAAAATGTAAAACTTTTCAGACACAGCGTTGGGAAATATTTCAACATATTGTCTGATGCGAACCTAGCCAAGAATATATCTTGGGAACCCACAAACAAGTTGAAACCAATCCAAGAAAGCTAGAAATCACGTCTTTTTCGACCCGTACCAAGAACTAAGATCACGCGTTAGAGATCAGATCCGTTAATTACTCGGAACAAGAACCGTGAAGTGGGAACGCCACCAAAGGACTGCAGCCCATTTTGATAAGTTCAAGATTATAAGTTTTAAGCCACCAAAAATTTGGCGAAAAAAACTCACAAATTGTATTTAATCTCTCAAAATAATAAAAGTCTTGATTTTTACAATGAAATAAATCTCTTATTTATACTAATGCTAGAAAACCTAGTAAAAAAGTAATTAGGTTACAAAATATTGTAAAATTGGAAAGAAGATAAAATTCTAGTTTAACAAGGAAATTCGCGTCAAAACAGTTTTNAAAGATCAACCCGACCCATTGTTCGACCCGTACCAAGAACTGAGATTCCGCATAAGAAATTCGACCCGTTGATTACCCGAAACAAGAACCGTGATGTGTGAACGCCACAAAAAGACTACGAAACCTTTTGATAAGTTCAAGATTATAAGTTTAAGCCACCAGGAATATGGAGGAAAAAACTCACAAATTGTATTTAATCTCTCAAAGTAATAAAAGTCTTGATTTTATAATGAAATAAATCTCATATTTATACTAATGCTAGAAAACCTAGTAAAAAAGTAATTAGGTTACAAAATATTGTAAAATTGGAAAGAAGATAAAATTCTAGTTTAACAAGGAAATTCGCGTCAAAACAGTTTTCCTAGATCCGGACAGAGTTCGGTATTTTGGTCATATCTTTATCTCCCGATATCCTATTGAGGTGATTCAAAATGTGTTGGAAATATTACTTCAAGGGATACAAATCTTATAGAAATACAAATCTTTACATTCGAACGTATTCTAT
>CAIGRH010055458.1:0-15419 GCA_903798295.1 Fraxinus nigra | reverse complement strand
CTCACATTGAAACCAGTTTTTGACATGGAGAACGATTGAATTGAAAGATGGTATCTAAATTGAAGCTGTAGCCCTTTGAGTTAGCTTTCCAACACATCTTGAATCACCTCAATCGGATATCGGGAGAGAAAGTTATAACCAAAAAACGTTGCATTGCACCCTCACCCCGCACGATCGGCACGTGCGTGGCCATCTGGGTCCGCACGTTTGGGCCCGTCTGGGTCCGCACGTCTGGGGTCGTCCGGGCATCTGGGCCCGCACGAATTTTTCCATTTGGATGCTGGACATTTTACCAATATAAAAAAGGGTATTATTGTCTTTCAAGCGTGGGACGACTATTGTGGTGAATCTAAAAAAAAAGAAAGGCAAAATAAAAAATAGTAGGTCTGACCAGGACAATTTAAAAATTACCCGGGAAAGAAAATGGGGAAAATATTAAGGAGTTGACCACAAGAATATGCAAAACCATTTTCATCGCAGTCTCCTTTCTTGTGATCATTCAGCAGAATCATCAATTTCCTGCAATTACTTGCTATGGAAGTGGTGGCTGCAGTCCTCAATTCACTTTTAGCAGAACCTTGTCGACTCCTAGTTAGATCAATTCACGGCAGGATCAGTAACTTCTTGCAGAGTCGGAAGAATTTTATTTATCTGCAGAAAAACATAAAGTCTCTGGTGTATCTTAGAGATGATTTGCGGCGAGAATTGGATGAGAATGAACGACATGAGAATCTACCCAGANTGACCAGGACAATTTAAAAATTACCCGGGAAAGAAAATGGGGAAAATATTAAGGAGTTGACCACAAGAATATGCAAAACCATTTTCATCGCAGTCTCCTTTCTTGTGATCATTCAGCAGAATCATCAATTTCCTGCAATTACTTGCTATGGAAGTGGTGGCTGCAGTCCTCAATTCACTTTTAGCAGAACCTTGTCGACTCCTAGTTAGATCAATTCACGGCAGGATCAGTAACTTCTTGCAGAGTCGGAAGAATTTTATTTATCTGCAGAAAAACATAAAGTCTCTGGTGTATCTTAGAGATGATTTGCGGCGAGAATTGGATGAGAATGAACGACATGAGAATCTACCCAGAACCCAGGTGGAAGAATGGCTGAAAAGGGCTGACGAGTTAGAGGTTAAAGTGAATGAATTACCCAGCGGAGATAGTTGCAGGCTGCGTTATAAATTAAGCAGAAAACTTGTAAAATTGCTCAAGGAAGCGAAACAGCTTATGGAAGCTGGCAGTTTCTTTGAGAATATGTTGGTTGTAACTGAGAGGCCGAAAACAGTTGAGCATATTCCGGGTCCATCGATTATGGGTCAGAAAACAGCATCGCAGAATTTGTCGGAGATAATGGAACTTTTGATCAATGATAAGGTTAAGAGAATTGGGATTTGTGGGATGGGTGGAGTAGGCAAATCTACTTTGGTGAAGAATTTGAATAATGAGCTGAACAAGATGCCTTCAGCACAACCTTTCAGTGTTATAGTATGGGCTACGTCGTCCAGAGAGACGAACTTGAGAAGAATTCAGATACAAATTGCTGAGAGGTTGAATTTGCAGGTGAAGATGGAGGAGAGTGAAGAAAGAATTGGCATTCGACTGCATAAAAGGCTCAAAAAAGAGAGAGGATTTCTCCTTATTTTGGATGATGTTTGGGATGCGATTGATCTAGACCTTTTGGGCGTCCCACGCCCTGAAGTTCATGTGGGGAGCAAGATCATACTGACATCTCGTTCATTGGACGTATGCAGAGAGATGTTGACAGATATCAATATTGAAGTGAATGCCCTAAATGGTGAAGAGGCTTGGGAATTGTTCTATCAGCACGCAGGGCAAATAGTCGAGGCAGAAAATATTAGACCTTTAGCTGAGGCGGTTGCCAAGGAATGTGGTGGCTTGCCTTTAGCTATCACTGTCGTTGGAGCGTCTATGAGGGGGAAATCAATGGTTGCACTCTGGAAAGACGCCTTGAGCACGTTGCAAAGGTCCGTCCCTCTCATCAAAGGGATTGAACATAAGGTATTCAATACCTTAAAATGGAGTTATGATTCATTGCAAGATGAGCACATCAAATCTTGTTTTCTGTTTTGCTGTTTGTATCCAGAGGACTGGACAATTGAGGTATGTGAACTTGTCCGATATTGGTTTTCTGAAGGTTTACTCGATGAATGCCTAAACTACGAGGAACTAGAAAATCGAGGTATAGCTATTGTCCAAAGGTTAAGAGATTCCTGTTTGTTGGAACAAGGTATGTTTCCAAATACTGTAAAGATGCATGATGTAGTTCGTGATGTTTGTATATGGATGGTGTGTTCATCTCAGAATCGATACAGATCTTTGGTTCGATCAGGAATTGGCTTGACTTGGATATCAGAGCAAGAATTTCTAAGTTCTCTCAAGAGAGTTTCTTTGATGAATAATGAAATAGAAAGCCTGCCTGATTGCACAGTAAAATGTGCAGAAGCATCAACTTTGCTACTAAGTGGTAATCATAACCTTAAGATTGTTCCTGGCTCCTTCCTACAAGGGTTTCAATCACTCAGGATCTTGAATTTAAGTGGAAGCAAGATTCAATCCTTGCCTTCGACTCTTGTTCAACTAGGAGATCTTCGAGCTCTCCTTCTCCATCGTTGTTTCGCTCTAACAGAGTTACCCTCTTTAGAAGGTCTAAGTAAGCTTCAAGTGCTTGATTGTAGTGGCAGTAGCATCACTCAACTACCTTCAGGGCTGGCAAAATTGACAGACTTGAGGCAACTAGACATATCTGAGACTTCCTGTTTACGAACAATCCCATCTAGAACGATTTCCAGGTTGTGTAATCTGGAGTTCTTAAACCTGGTACATACTGCATACGAGTGGGGCGCAAAGGGAGAGTCAGTCGAGGGACAAACACCCTTCGAAGAAGTGCTGTGCCTCAAGAAATTAGTCACACTTTATGTTCTATTGGACAGTATCCCCTGTCTTACCTCCAATGATATCAACTGGTCCAGAGGAATTAAAAGATTCAAACTTTTTATTGGTGAAGATGCTCGTATGCATAATAAAATTTTATCTGACTATGATGACAACTGTGTGATTCTTAATCGACTCTCTTTCTCTCGAGAATGGATTGGGGGGTTATTATGTAATGCAGCTTCACTACGAATTAGTTTCTGTGAAGGACTTAATCAGATGCTCGAGAAGTTGGTAATAGACAGCACTAAAGTTGGATGTTTTGCTGGTTTGAGGTCGCTAAAGATTTCGTTCTCTCACAGCACCTTGAAGCCTACTCCTGGAGGATTCATTGCATCTTTCGACCTGCTACCAAATCTAGAGGAAATTTACCTCCATTCTTTGAGTACATTGGAAAGCATTTCGGATTTTGGCTATTTTCTTGGTCTACGTTTATCTAAACTAAGGATCATAGATATTTTCAGTTGTCCCCAACTAAAACATCTTTTCTCTGTTGAGGGTACAGGGCGAACCTTGATTAAACTAGAAGAGATCAGAATAGAATCATGTGAGATGTTGAAAGTCCTATTCGAGTATCCTAATTCGGGGCAACAATTAGAGACTACCTGTGCTGCCCCTAACCTACGAGTGCTGAAGTTGAAGAACCTTCAAAATTTAGAGTCTCTTTGCAGGCCTAATGAATCATGGCAGCATCTGCAGCAGCTTAAATTGCTCAACTGCAATCAAATAAGGAAGCTACCTCTCACTACACAAAACAAGCACTCGATAAAGGAAGTAAGAGGGGAGTTGGAGTGGTGGAACCGACTAGAGTGGGATAACGAGGATATGAAACGAGTGAAGAATCACTTCATCGCCATTGATAGCTTTGGTCGGGTGATCGACAATGCTGATAGCATAATATAGACTGGTCAAATGCCTCTGCATGAAATTCTTCTCAATAGAACCATCTTTATGTTATTGCATGATAAAAAGTTATTGCAAGTTTGCACAAATCTTGAAGCACCAATTTCTTCTACTGTACATCAAACACAATAACCTAAATTTTTGGCATGTTTGCTAGAGAAGAAAAATAAGCTAAAATCTTGTATGCATATAGAAAGAAGATACAATTACATTTTGCAGGGAGGGATAAAATTGACATTCATTCTCTCAACAGTACGATAGTGCAGCTCAGCAAATAACTCAATAGTTTTAACAATATTAGATATGGAGAGGCGTGGAATTAAAAATAATAAACAGATGAGCAATCAATAAAATACAGCAAACAGTTTGTTTTTATTTACATATTACAACTAATTATAGCATCTGTAGTTTGAGTCTGTATTTACAAAGTCACAAAATAAAAATTAACATCAAGGTCTTCAAACTTCCACATCACAGTCCAAAGCTCCTATTTCTCACTCTATATAATCCACCCACAATTATGAAACTTTAAGAAAGCTTCCCAGAGAATAAAAAAATACCTTCAAACCTGAAAAATAACTGGAAAACTGAAGTTGAGAACAGTCTACACAAAGTTCTAAGCGAATCACAAGGACAACTATTAGCTAATAGTATTAAGAGGACATATACAAAACGAGAGGAAGTATCAAAAGACTTAATAATGCATAGACAAAAAAATAGAGCAAGACCTACTAAAAATACCTTTAATCAAACTCATAGTCTTCTTTTGATTGGTTCTCCATAATTTTCAAGCCATCTCTATGATACAGATCTCTGACTTTCCATTGTTGAGTTCTCTTTAGTATTTACAGTCCCTAGCCCAGTGTTTACTATCGGGGTATCATTAGTATATACAAAACCCCTGTTTGTTTCGGTTGGGACCTGAAGACCATCACAACCTGTTCCTTCAGCGTCATTGTTTGATTCAGCCGCTACAATGCCAATGTTGTTCATTGAGTCAAGAGAGCCAGAACTGATCCTGTAGGTTGGTTCTCCATTCTCAGACCCCTGATATAGGGTTTGGCCACTGTTGCCACTATTTATAACAGGAATCCTGTATGAAAAGGAACATTAGTAAGACAAAAATGGAAATATTATGAGAAACAGAAACAAAAATTAAGATCAAGAACGTCAATGTAACCACACAACCAAAAGTAACTACTGGCAAATAAACAAGACATGGCAGAACCCCACCCTCTAACCCTGAGTAAATGAATCTTCTGCAGACGAAACACACAGAGCAATCCCTAGCACAACATACTTATTCACGCAGTACAAAAAAATGAAACAAGTCGAATAAGTCAGTCCTCGGACAAAAAGAGTATAGAACCATCTCAACATACCTCTCCTGTTGAAATTTGGAAGGTTGAAGATAATAAAATACTGGAACCAAGTTTTTTGACCTCATTTCAAGTGTGCGTACAGGGATTCTTTCAATTTCAATCTCTCTCCTACAAGCACCTTCCTCGTCTATATTACAGCCATCAGTCAGCATTGACTGAAAATATATCTGGCCATAAATTTTACAAAAAGGTAAAAAAAATGACGTCATTCAAAGAAGATAGCACAATTTACTCAAAAACCATCAAATTTTCTGGGGAAGATAAGATACCTCAGATCTCGACCGCAATGGATTCTGATTTTGATGCATCTGGAGTTCCGCCTCAGATATATACATATGATGTCTTACATCGGTAATGTTATCTTTTGTGGTTGTAACCACAACATTGGAACTTACACTGTTTTCGTGTTTCGTTCTTTCGGGAAATACTTTACTGCAATCTGAATTTACTTTTTCACCATAGATATTATCTTCTTGCTCCTTTCTGTTTTGTTTTTGACAAATATTCCACTTCTGAATTGGCACCACTGCTAATCTTTTATCACAGTCGAGGCCTGATTCACAAGTGGTACTTGCTCCAGGCAAAGATGTTGTGCTATCAACCACAGGAGAGAGACGCAGTGCATATTGAACCATGTTACCAGAAGGAGAAAAAACCATCAGGTAATAGTTTTTCTTAGGAGAGCTGGTATCTGCATACAAATCATTGGCTTTGCAGTTGTAGAAAGCAGAAGCCATTACTCCAGAAAGAGAACTCGTCCACCCAGTTGCAGCTGTAGCAGCACCACTCACTGTGTTTCTCCATCCACTATTTCCGTTCCTTATTCTGCCAACAGCATTAACTGTAATTGGGGGTCCAGACACGCAGACACTCTGTTGAGTTAGAACCTGCAATCCTGAACTTGGAGGCTCGTAAACCATGGGATCTGCCATCAAGCTGGATCCAATGTTTCTGGTACTAAAACAAGCATCAGTGGATACTAACCCCCCTGAAGGAGAAATAGGAAAGAGATGACTTGTTCCTTTCGAAGAACTAATCATTATCCATTGGCTGTCAACACTAAAACTTATACCCTGTATGACCTGAGAAAGCATTACCAAAGAGAGAAGAATCAGTTCCTTTTTCACTGACAAAACTAAATCAAATAAATGAAAACAACAAATCTAGCTCTTACAGCATTTGTGAAACCACGTTGAAGCCTATAAATATGGCAATAAGAAGGCCCAGAAGAAGCTCCAGAATGTCCAGGCATAATATGAAAAACATTGATATTGTGACCATGAACTGAAGCCGTCACTAAAAGGATGCCACTGGGATCAAAGAATAGCGATTGAATAGGACTTTTATGTGCCCTAAACTGTGCAACAACAGTTCTGGTGACAGTGTCTCTGACAATGACCTGACAGATGAATTACAAACAAACATGTAAGTACAAGTTTAAACTGAAATGCAAGGACATTAAAATAACAGTTCCCTACCTGGATTGAGCAGGGAGAACACAGAGAAAAAGTGACCAAGTACTACAACTTATAGTCAAAACTATAGTCATATTAGGCTTAATAACTTGAGGAGGTCAATTTGACAGCAACGACAACAGTAGCATAACAAATTAACGCAATCGGTGTGTAAAAACCAGCAGAGACACACTTGAGAAGCATATTTCGTACCATGCCAACATCATGTGCATCAGGCAAAGCAACACCATTTGCCTTCCCTCGAGCAGTCCCAGACTGCAAGTTGTTGCCATCAGGTACAACCAGCTCAGAGGAATACCTTGATAGTTTCTTATAACCCATGTCTCCTAGAGTCACAATACCAGCAGCAAGTTTCTTGCCTGACTCTTTTGAAAAATGTGCAACGAGGCTTTCATTTAAAGCAGGATTAGGAAAACTAGCCGAGGGGGAGAGGTGTTGTGGGCTCACACGCTCGGAATCTGAAATTGCAACTTGACTCCCACTATAAGCCATCCACCTGGGACCCACTGCAAGCGGTCCAAAGCCCATATTTCCTGACCCAGAACTCCCCATAACAAATGGATTTGTAAGAATAGTATATTCTCTCTCTAGCGTCACAGCATTGAAACAGTGTATCTGTAAAACAGACATCTAATTCATATGTTTCCAACCAGACAAATAAACATAGGCAGCTTATAAAAGGGAAATATGTGTTTGTAAAAGTACCTGATTTGACTGCAAAACGGCAATAACTCGAGAGCTGCATCTCACTAAATGAACAACTGACCTAAACCTTAAAAGATGTATATATGACTGAGATCTCAAGGAATAAAACCAAACCACAGTAGGAACACAACTACCATTTAGTGAACTATGGCAGTGTTGGATGGACCCATTACGAGGAGAAGCCAACTTCTCCTGGTTGTTATTATCTCCAGAGAAGGATCCATCAGCACAGATGATCAGTAATGGGCAACTGTCTGCAAACTTATCCCCGGACTGCTTTGATGCCATTGGTTTTGGTAACATTTGCATAAATGAAACGGGACCATCATGCCTGGAAACTAAGTTGCGCATATTGGCTGTTCCTTCAACATCCCAAACCTGAAATCCGTAGCTGTACCCCAGCAAAAGAACTTGTTGGGTGATGCCTCCCTCATCTTCTAATTTGTCAAACCCAGCCCAGTTAACCTTAATTGGTAATCGGAAAATAAAAATTTAAAAATTGATCAGCTCCACCTATCAGATCTAGAAAACACGAATATTAATCATTTAGATATTAAAACAAATTAGCATGAGATGGGGAACATAATGGCAAGCCCTTACAGTAGTAAGTGTCCTCCTTGTCACAGTTCATATAATTGAGAGCTACAATTTCAAGTGCACAAAAGCATATCTTAATATTGATTATAGCTATAAAAGATGTGCCACTGAAGCAATTAACAAGAACCACTTTTGAAGGATTGGCCTAATGGGAAAACCGTCAGATCTCTATGAAATTAATACAAACTTTCCAAGTAACATAACACCATGTAAATAGTAAACTAGCACGTAGGGAACATTTAAAGAAATAATACTAATGTAGATCATAATTGTCAACAAAACTTCACATGGACAGATCAAGTAAAAATTTTAATAAATGATTAGTTAAAGCCACGGAAAATGCTAAAAGACATGATCCTTAATCCAAGTTTTTAGTTCCAACAATACTGCAAAACTTTGTTCAAAAATTGAAGCATGGCAACCAATGACGAACACTCTCCCAAACTGGAAAACCGAAAAAAAAATATAAAAAAAAAAGTAAAGGACCAGAAATTCCTCTAAAAAATTATGAAGTAAAGTTCAGTAGTTTAACCAACTGCATAATGCTAAAAGTGCTGAATTAGATTCAGAAGGTGGATTCTAATAAATGTTAAGAAATTCATGTGTCCTTCAATAACCCCTTCCTATGCACTCCCTGAACAGGAAAAAAATGGAAAGAAAGAGAAACAAAATAATAACAGAGAAACAAAAAAAAGGCCCACAGACCCCAAACAAAATCCACGTGGAGATATGGCAATTTTTACGATTACAGTAGTGACATGTACAATGACAATGCAAAGCGTTTAAGGTTTGAAAAAGAATACAGAACTTTATGAACGCCGCAATAACCGATACCATCAAAACAGAATGCAGACAATTTTATGAAAGTCGCAATAACAACACCAAAACAGAATACAGACAACTTTACGAACGCCACAATAACCAAAACCATCAAAATTCTATGCATTTAAAGCCGTTATATTCTATTCTACTCCAGGACTACCATACAAAAATATGTTTCGAGATTGACTGAGAAAAAGACCCATAATGTCATACGTTTAGGTGATTATAAAAATCCATGCATATATGTGATACTGTGATTGAAAGTAAAAAACCACATTTGTCAAAAATATGTTTGCAATTTTTTTAAATAAAAATATCGTGCTCGTGCTCGTGCTCGAGAAGCCTATGTAAAATAAGATACAATATATCCTAGCATTTTAAAATCCTAAAATTTTAACAAAGAGCAAAGCGAAAATTCATCATCTTCTTTCTGAACACCTTCATGAATTATAGCAACTAATACATCCCGCAGCAGCATACAGAAACTAGTTGTCACCATTCTCTCCTAAACCAGGAAGAGGGAAAATATAAGAATAACACACAGCAAAAGATCAAATCTAAATAACATCATGTTCTGAAAGTAATCATTCAAAGCTAAAATTTCCAAAAAAAGCAGCACCGGCTATTTAATTACAAACTTTACATCCCCATTTTGGAAGGAAAATAAGAAAATCAAATAGAAACTCCATATACAGTTGAAAGCAGGATACATCAACCAGTTTTAACAAAAAAAACGTATGGGCTGTAAAGAACAACTAAAAATGATGAAAGTGCATAAATTTCTCTTAATTATCAATATCAAAATTTCCAATTCAAAGAAATTTTGTTTGGAAGTCTCACCTGACAATCTATGGATTCCGAGTCTCTCTCTGCAATACTCGAAGACACAGACCTTACTGTGGAGACCACGGTGGCGGCACCAGAGGAAACAATCCTCAGGTAACCTGAAAGAGCCTTGAATGATGTGGGGAGGATCCCGTTATTGCCTCGGCCTGGCCTTGGTACCGCTGACCATCCATCGCCGCCACCAATTTTCCGGTCATCATTCCTCATCCCCAAACTTCACCACCGAAGAGAAAATCTCACCGCTAAAGATGTTCAGCTCTCTTGCAACGAACATAACCTCATGTCCCTTGATAGCACTAATAAAACAAAAGTCCACAGAAAAACTTGATCCCCTCAGCTTACAGGTGTATGCATTTTTTGCTCACAATTCAAAACCCATGCAGCTCGCAAAAAAGAAAAAATAAAAATAAAAAGGCCCAACTACACTTGCCCAGCGTCATCTTCTGTTTTTTCCTCCTCACCATTTCATTAATGGCACCACCTAAAAAAATAAATGTAAAATATATAACATTAAAAAGGGTGGCTGTATGAGCTTTAATAATACAAATTCAGACAACAATATTCCCCAAATAATATTTTGTCATCTGCAATTTTTGTGGTTATCTGCCTTTATACAAACCAAAAGTTTAAAAAATTCTAAGAATTTATACAAGAATAAAACAATCATACAAAGAATATATACAAGTTGAATCGAAATTTTTTGAAAAAGCTGAAATCAAATTGAACTCTTTGA
Organism: Fraxinus nigra; assembly: GCA_903798295.1. Classification (NCBI taxonomy): domain Eukaryota; kingdom Viridiplantae; phylum Streptophyta; class Magnoliopsida; order Lamiales; family Oleaceae; genus Fraxinus; species Fraxinus nigra. Next base: position 4,997 of record CAIGRH010055458.1, on the reverse strand, counting down.
ATGTGTTCGATGATTTCTGAGATTGATGATGTCTAGAGAGAGAAAATCAAATGCTTGTACGTATAGTTTTAGAGAGATAAACAGAAACTTTGACGAGATAGAGATAGAGATAGAGACATGTTAAGAAATTCGAAAATTTAAACCGAAACTTTATAGAAACATGTTAAGAAAACTTTAAATCAAGATATTCGGAATTTTTTTTACTAAAAAAGTAATTGAATTATGGAATGGGATTAATTTAATTGTAGATCATAACCATCGAAGACCATTCGATCTACCAATAAATTTGACTACACAAATCTACTAGACATTTTAAAATAGTATACACATTATTTAGTGCTCGTTCGGTAGTAATTAAAATTGAAAAATTAACCGTTATTGTTGATTTTTATTAGACGAGTGAGATCCAATAACGACTATATTTTCAATTTCAATTGAATTTTAATCCCTACTGAATGGGGCCTTAATCCCATGATATCAAAAATTAAATTATTCATAAGATGGTCTTAGTGATTGAATCCTTACGTGCTCATGAGACATCATCATCGTTAAATTAGTTTAAGTTAATGGCTATGATTATTTGTTTAAAACTCGTTTCGAAATGTTCCTATTTGTTATAGAAGAATTTTCTTAGAAAATTATCTTATTATAACTTCTTCTAATAGATATTCTAATAAATAAATTACTTTTAGAGAATTATAAAAATATGTTCAATATCGACTTCTAAATTTCATAAATAGCTTTTGCTTTCCAAAAACCCAACCAAACACGTCCTAAGTCATTGGTGAGAGGAATGGTCCTTTAGTTATTAATAAAGTATAAGACCATTTAAAAAGCTTTCTATTTCTTGGTGTTCTAAAACACTAGTCTACATTCGAAACTTGAGCAAAACGTTTTGCTTCGTGTTTAGACGTTTTTTTTTTTTCAATTGCTAATCGGTTGAACTTTTTTATTTCTCTCTTTCTTCTACCTAGGCATGCTTTATTTGTTTTTTTTTTTTTACTAAGGTCGTGTCTGGGCGCACTGAACTAGAAGGTAAAATTAATTTTTATAACGTTGTGCCTATAATTATTGACCAACTTGAGAGATGAAGGGGGCCCACCTTTTTTAATATAACGGCCAAAAAATCAATTTAAATGAGATTTTAATCGTCTCCAGACAGGACCTAAGTCTTTTAGCTTTATTTTTTTTTTCAAAGAGTTTTTCATTTGACTTTAATTTCAAGTTTTTAAAAGATATTATCTGTACAAAAGTTAAAAATGACTTTATCTAAATAATTAAATAAGTAAACTCTAATGCTATCTATATTATGTAATTATGATATTGAAACTCGTTATTTTGTTATAAATCCAAAAAACATGTATGAAGTTTTTATAAATCTATTAAGTTGTCTAGTTGAAAATTGAAACTATGAAAAATATTTTAATTTTGACCTATCGAAAATTCGAAAATTGTATAATTGACTAATAGTATGTATTATTAAGGGTGTGTTCGGTTTTGCTTAAAATCTAATTAAAATTGAAAATATGGTTTTTATTGGGTCTTACTCGTTTAATAAAAGTCAGCAGTAACGATTAGTTTTTCAATTTTAATCCGATTTTAATCTCTACTGAACACGCCCTAAGTAAATATAGTATTCATAATTTTGGATGTTTGATATGTATTATTTTAATTATTAAATAATTTTTTAAATGATTAAAAATTTAAGCACTTATTTGAGCCCTATTTTTTCCATAAAAATAAATTCTTGAACGGTGATTTGACATTTTACAATCACGCATTATTCAATAAAATAATATTATACATAAATCAAAAAAAAAAATTCGTATTTTTTAATCATATATTTTCCATCATACCACTATTCCAAGATGCATTTTTAAACCAAAAAATGAGACTCAAACAAACTCTAAAATAATATTAAAAATAAGAAAACTTTTTTTCGTTTAAGCATCACTTAAACTTGCTTAAACTCGTAAAGCTTGAAGTTTCCTCTCCACACTTAATTACGTTTTACGCTTTTTAGAACATTACTATTTATAAAGAATATCATATACATTATAAAGATCATCTTTAATTTTAGAGAATAAAAACTTTTATATGCTCTAATAATAATTTTTATTTTAGCTCTTCATATTTTAAACCGGACTCCCTCTCATGAACACGTGGCTTCTTGTTTTATTTTGAGCGGACACGTGGACTGATGAACGGATCAATTTGGAGGATGAGAAATTGAGAATCAGATCTGACGGTTGGGAGAAGGGAGAGTATGGTAAGGAGCGGTGGGGTATTAGATGAGTTAAACCAAAATGATTTTGGGGATGGGATCCGATTGAGAATGTTTCTCATTTTCTTCCGGGTCAAGTAGTTTGTCCATGATTGGGTTGGTTGCTTGTCGCCTCCTTTTAGTAAAAAAAAATGATAAATTTAATTATAACAAAATTAAAATTTATTTTCAACTATGCAATATGATAAATTTAATTCATCATGACAAAATTTTAATTTCTTTTCGACTTAAAAGTTTTTTTTTTCGATGAGTTTGAACATGAAGAATTACACTTTCTTTAAAATAGTAAAAAAAAAAAAAAATGTATCTTAATTTGTAAAGAATATGCATATCAAATAGAGCAATTTAGTATTGTATTTGCTTCTTTTCTACATTTAATGAGTTATCTTCATCATTGTCTCAATTACTTTATTTTATCGTGTTAGTTCGACTTTCATCAACTGATGCTCTACTTTTTACTAGACAAGCTGGGTTCTTAAAGAACACAAATCGATTAGTAGTGAATTGAAGTTCTCATAAATCTTAATCAATTTGTAACGTGGGTCGTAACGAGTCTTACCACATTAGTTCGAGGAATCCATTATATCACATCATAATGCTTCATCGTTTTTTAAAAGTCCAAAATAGAAAATAAAAAATCGTTACCGTTCTAATTCGAGTGTCAAAAATATCGAGGAGAACTTCTCTCATATTGTTTTTGTAGGTGTCCAAAGCTCGGAACCTAGAAGTCAAGTTCACCGTGACAGTGAGATGAAGATTACAAACAATTTTTATTAACCCCCTAATCTATGGAAATCTGGCACTTGCCCTCATATAAGAACTGGACAATTTTTAGTGGATTTAACTTTATTCTTCCTATACATATAGCAACAATCCGGACATAACAGCAAAAACAGATAAACTAACAGACCTTAAATTTAACGAGGTTAAAACATAATATTGATAATACATTCTGCAAGAACTTTACGTGTTTCAATTTCTATTCCAATACCATTTTAGTCGAAATGACTTGATTCTCATCTCATATAATGTAAGAATTGAGGTTAATTTAATCAATGACCACTGAATTTTGCTATGTTCATTACTTGCTCATTGAATTTTACTATATGTTATTCATTGCTCAATGAAATTTAAAAGTTTACTTATTGCTCAATTAAATTTGAACAAAATTACTTGTTGCTCACTAAACATTGCTTTGGGTAATAATTATGAAAATGATACGGGTGATTAATGGGCAACTTTATTCAAATTTAAATGAATAACAAATAACCTTTTAAATTTCAATAAGAAAGTAATAATATATAGCAAAGTTCAGTGAGCAAAGAGTAACATTTTAAATTTCAATGAGCAAGTAGTACCATATAGCAAAGTTCAGTAAGTAAAAAGTGACATTTTCAATTTCGATGAACAAGAAGTAACATATAACAAAGTTCAGTGACCATTGATTAAATTAACTCATAAGAGTTGTTTATACACATTTTGTGAGACTAGTAAATATCACCATCTTATCTACCACTAATATCTATCTATTTATAATTTAAACAATTTATAAACAACTCCCATGGATAACAATTCTTTTACAATTTTTCCGCAACTTTCTCAGCCCACTCGAAGTGTCAAAAATCAACTAATTGACCTTGAAGAGAAGGAAGCCTATCTATTCCACAGGAGAAGAAGAAATGGTTCATTATAACTCATGAACTTGTGGTAACTAACCAGAGCCGATCATTCAGCACAGGAAGTGAAAAACTGATTGTGCTGAAACTCAATTAGTATTTCACCATTACAGATAGAGAAATAAATAAAAGTTTTGGCACAAGAAGAATAACGCTACAGTTGCTTTACAAAGATACAAGACGCTGAAATTCTTCACTTTCCAGCTTCAGAAAATAAATCCCCTAGTACTTTTATCGTGGCCTTCAGCTTCTTTTTTTCTTTCGCTTTAACACATGCTGATTTATACGTTTGTTGGCATGCTTTTATGACACAACAAACGTGAGGATCATCTCTCGGTATCTTGCTTAGCATATTTGCTGCAGATTTCTTGTCTCCAGAAGCCAAAAGAGCCTGATACATCCTGCAAAATTTTAACAATCGAAACAAATTAAGAACGTAACTTGTCTTAAACCTATAAAGTACAATGTCAAAATCCTTGTATTCAATTTTAAAGCAAAAACCAAGCATACTAAGTTCCATATCCTAATATCTACACAACTAGAACTCTGAAGATTCATCGCCAGTTCTTGTTTTCAGTTATTCCTTGAAATCAAACCCTTTCCTCAATATCTACCAAATATACAGGCAAAAAACTGGAATTATCACATTATGAATACCCAATAAGACATTGAAGCTCCAATCTCCCACTCGCACACATGCATGTGCAGACTTGTGAAATTGAACCTAGGCAAAAAATCTGCTATTGTAAGGAGCAGACCAGCTCATTGTGACGGATCACAAGGTGATGTCTTGAGATCTAGCATGGCACGGGGGTGTCATGGCCGAAATGGGAAAATGAGATAGATCTATGGTTGATTAGGTCTAGGCTTCAAAAGTCCATGGCGATGCCGGTGTCAGCTAATTTGGTGGGGAGATGACTCGTGTCCATGTTGGCAGGTTCGTGTCCAGGTCGTGGCGAGTTCGTGTCTGGAAAATTCGGGTGTACAGGCAGCCATGGCGACACGGCTGCAACACAGGCAAACATCGCAGGCAGCAC
>CAIGRH010055443.1:0-11100 GCA_903798295.1 Fraxinus nigra | reverse complement strand
TTTTTTTTTTTTTTTTTTGATGCCCAGGTAACCCAGCTTAGCCACACTAAATCCGGACTTCTAGCCATCGGCCCCTCAGTAACTCGAGGAGGTAAACTGCGGGTTATGCTCTTGTTGGCTCCCAAGTTCCTGCACCGCTTATACTCCTAGCCCCAAGAGAGCTCTCCTCACTGCCTTCCAGTCATTGCATTGCTTTCGAGAAAAAATCCCCCTTCCAGGAATCGAACAACTTTCTTCAGTACATTTAGCTTCATTGTAGCTGGTTTAGGCATTAGCCTCTTTCGACACACAAAATTGTGTGGAAAAATAAAATGTCTGAAGCGAGTCATGAGTGGTGAAGAAAATGTACGTTTATTACATGCTGTCATAATTTCTCCTATTATTTTTCCCGAGTGAGTGAATTCATGTGTTAATAATGGGCCACACACATTTGATTTGTTGGTTATTGGAAATAAATGAGTTGTTTATAGTATTCGAGTCCAATAAATTCGTTATAATTGAAATTTTGATTTAGGATCTTACAGTAGCTTTTTTGAACAGGAAGAAATTCGAGAAATGATTATTACGTGTTAAATAATTGCGTTTTAAATTCGTGTAAAAAAAAAATCAACTTCGAACAATTTAACTTTAATTTTATAAATTTAGAAATCTACATATGATTTTCTATTATTAGCAGCTTGTCTGGCCGCGAAAAAAATTGAGCTTAAAATTGCTTTTCTGTCCGTTGAAGCCAGCAACGGTAACAATTGGGATATTGCGGCTGCCTCTTCTGTGAAAAACGATCAAAATGCAACGGCACAATAATCAATTTTGGAGAGATGAAAAGCCCTCCAGACAGGGGCTAGGGCACATTCGAAATGACTTTTGAAAAGTCAAAATGATCTTTTGAGATCCAAATGTTGTTTTTAACACGTTTAACTAGTTTAATAGAAGCGTTTCTAATATTTACGAGAATTTTTATAGAAAGATTGGTATAACGTGACTTTCTTTGAAAGTAAAAATTAGTTTTCAAATAAAAATTAAAGTAATTTTTTTGAAAAGATATTTTATAAGAAACGAAAGCAAAAATAAAAGTAAGGTCAAAGGGGACGTTTATTAACGTATATTTTAGCCGAGTGGCAATTTCGATATAAAGTAGTGAAATCGTGGGTAGAGTGTGTCATTGGTAGGGAGAACATTTATGGGGAATCCCACATTCTATCACCCATTCACTGACTTGGAGGGACGCTTTGGAAATTGTAACAATTTTGATTTCTCTGACTAAATTTTTTTTGAGAAATCCCAGATTTAGCTGCTCAATTCCAGACCCCTACACATCCTACGAGGCTTCAGCCCGCATCACCAGTAGCTTCTTTTCAGCCTGCTTTTAGTGCGTGATGGTCAAAGTTTAAGTGCTTGCGAAATTACTCAATTTTCGCTAAAAATTAAAATCAGATTTTTAATAATTTTTTTTAAAAATTGATGAAATATAATATAAAGTTAAAAAAGTGTGAATCTTAATAATAATTAATTTTGATCTAAATTAAAACTTAGATTTTAGAGCATGTTCAACAGCAATTAAAATTCGATTAAAATTGAAAATATAATCGTTCTTGGATCTCACTCGTCTAATATAAGTCAACAATAATGACTAATTTTTTTTAAATTTTAATTTGATTTTAATTTTTACCGAATAGGCTCTAAATTTTTATCACATAGGGGCTTATTGACAAAAATTATCTCGATCGACTTATAAAATTGAAACTTTGTCAAATATGCATTGAACATAATGCAAAAGGCTAAAGTTATATTTGATCCTCATTTTCCTTTTAAAACTCATTTTAATCATATATTTTTTCAATAAAATAATTGGTACAAATTTAAAACTTCTAAATACTTTTTATAATCACATAATTTAAAAAAAATATATATTTTTCAAAAAATGTATTCTTAAAAAATATCTATCAAATGTCAGCTAAATTTTTGTTTGTTTGATAAATATCAAGTTTTCAACTGATTCGATCAATTTTTAACCAAAATTTCATGAATTTCACAACTTTTATCAATTTTCCAACCATATATTTCATAAAAAATTCCAAAAACTTTGCCAAAATTCTAATTCCAAATGCTCGATTTTATCGATATTTTATTCTTTTTTTTTTATTTTTTGGAGACATAAGTTGAGCTTCGAGTCATAGTTTAAAAAATTTGATCAATTTTATTAATCGAAACACTTATATATGTTAATTATTTACACATTCTTTGAATTGTAATCTCATTTCTAATTAATTTTGAACCTGAAAAATGATATACACTCTTAAATTCTATATCTCCTTTAAATTCTTGGTTCTAGAAGACTCATTTCGGGTTCTTCCACTCTTATCAATATTTTATGTGAATCCTTTAATAGAAAAACTAAAAAAGAGGTGAAAGATATAATTAAAGCAGTCTTTGTCCTTTTAATTGCTTCTTAGTTAAGAAATCTTCATGTGTCTCCACAGTGAATTTCTTATTATTCGTAAAATCATCAAATTCACTAAACCCAATATAAAATTTTGTTACTGATCATTAGAACATGTAGTAAAAACATAAAGGTGACTGATTATTGTCAATAGTTACGTGGATCACGAACATGTAGAGTGTGTTTGATTGACATGAAAAATATATTTCAGAAAAGAAAATATTTTCCTCGTTTTGAAGAAAACAAAAACTTACTTCTCGAGAAATCTTTTCCTTAACAACCAATGTCCAAATATGCATATTTTTAAAAGTTTGAAAATATTTTCCATGAAAAACTAGCAATCAAACACTTTAAAACTTAAAAGTAGGAGTTTGGGTGGAAAATTGACATTTTTCATGAAAAATAAATGCAACCAAACACACCCTTATATTAATTTGAGGTAAATTGTACCTAGGGTCCTGAGCTTTAAAGGCTGTGGTGATGAGGTCTCAACCTTTGATTTTTAATATTTGAAGTCTCAAATCTTTGAAACGTATGAATTAGAGATACTTTTTGGACACGTAAATGTCAAATTTTGAATAAAATAACAATTTCACCTTAATGTAATTTAAATCAAGTAAATAAAGAAAATAATAATAAAAAATGGATAAACCCACCATCACCTTCTTCCACTACAACTCCGACACACACCCGCCCTGCCCACGTCGACTGGGATCCCCCGACTTATTTGTTGTTTCGTTCTCACCTCATGACTCCCAATTTACTCCCTATGCGGGTTTAAGAGAAATCTGTAAGATCATAATTGCACCAGAAAATAACGTTGATGAGACATGGAACAATATTTGAAGAGATGAAAGAAAGAGAAGACATGCAGTTGAAGATTGTCGGGCCATGTGCTTAACACTTTAATGGAATATAAACAAGAAAAAAAAGAACCAATGATGTGATCCATACTTAGGCCTCATCCGGGTGCCCCTCATTTCTGCATTATCGTGTTTAGGTCCGGGCATTTTAACCGGAATAAAAAACGAAAGTTCCGATCCAATTCCCCAAAAAATAAATTACGAATCGAAATCGATAATCGATAATTGATTGGGTCCGGTTCGATTCTTGGTTCCTGAACTAGAATCGTGGATATCCGACTGAAACCAATTTTTAGGATATTTTTTTATTTACAATTTAATAATTTAAAGACCAGATAAAACAAATTGATTCTCCTTTCCAAGCTAGGTTGTGGTGTAAGTTAATGAATAAAATCTTTTATTCTTATCAATTCGAGTTTTTTACTTTCTTGCATTGTTTACAAATTTAAGTGATTTTTTCATTTTTTTTTTTTGTAATTAAATGCGTGACAATTGAGGTTGATAAATTCCTAACTCGGATTGTGGTGTACCTTTTTTGTTATCTTTAGTTCATGTTTTTTTTTTTTTTTTGAAATATAATTTTTCATTTTTTAATTAAACAAAGTGAGTTCACTATGTGGACTACAATTTTTTGATACTATAAAGTTATGTATTTAATTAATATTTTTATGTCAATTCATTTTAAGAGAAGAAGCATTTAAACAATGTCCATAATTAAAAATTATAGGCTCTAGCATGCCTCATATCAAATAATATTTATTAAGAAAAATATTTTCTTCTCAAATTGTAATTTTACTTTGGTTTGATACCATTAAATTCACCCAAATTATTTTTTGCAACAGTATAATGGGCCCACGTCTGCATATGATGTAATATGTCAGCAAGAAACAATACATCTTTCTAATTTTGTCCTTGAATAAATGCGCGCTTTACCAACTGAAATTGGAAGAAGGATTGAAGGACAAATAAGTAAATTTTTCATGACAAGCTTAGTCCTGCTAGTTGCTTTTCAGAGGTACACAAGTTGAAAAAAAAAAAATGTTAAATCCCAACCTTCGTTTGCCCCCATCGTCCTTTATAGAGTATTGTGGAGGAAGTAAATTGTGGGATGTGCATCAATAAGTCAATGTACAAGAGACTGGTGTCCAAAAAAAGTCTAATTCCAAACCTTGTTAACACTGTGGTTGCCAACTCAACCGAGACTGCCTCACTCATATCCTTTGCACCACTAAACTATACCCCGGAGGACAGGTACACAATTTTAATGCATATGTTAAGGTAGAAAAACTTTGTTTCGCATAAAAACACTGGCTTCAAATAGGGGCTTAATTTTTAATATTCTAATTTTCTCTTTTATCACCATTTTTAATCTCCGCTATTTTGTTTGAAGAAAATTTCTTAATTGAATTTTCTCGTTACACAAATATATCTATTAGTAGCGTATTATGTACGTGTACTAAAATGGTCTATATGAAATGTTTATCAAACATATATAAAAAATTTTATGGGTAGAATCAAATTTGAACCCGAACTGAGTTCGGGTTTGCTCTTGGTTTTGGTTCCAGTAATTATAAGGATTCCTGCCTCTAACAAGATTTGGAATTGAACTCTTTGTGGGTACCAAAATGATAGCTCTTGTACCCTAAACTGATGAGGCACATCCCTCGATTTACCTCCACCACGATACTATAGAAGTGGGACGGTGGGGGTCCTCAAGGTTGGGTTCATCCTTTTTTATAAATGGAGTGTTGTGAGGGTTGTTTGTCTGCTTCTTGGTGAGCAATAACCACTAGTTACTTTGGCGTAATCTTGAAAGGAAACCGTGCAAGAGAAAACTTGTTTTGTGGATATTTTGGTTGAATTTTTTGAAGTCATGAAACAAACCAAAGGGTTTTCTGGTGCCTTCAAAAACCAAAAAAAACCTATCAGATCGAGTGGCGTAGATCATGGTGCTTGGAAAAATGGAGAATTATAAAAAGACAGTGAAACTGATTGCTGGAGTGAGATAACTATAGCCAGCAAAGCTATCATTTTTCCTCTTTGACGTTTCCTCTATTTGTGATTTAACATTTTTGTTTTGGGGTAAAATGAACCTGGCCTTGTGTCATCTCCAAGCCCAACCATTTTCATTAAATTGGGGCAATTTTCACATCAAATTGATGCAACTTTTACATTATTTTACGAAGTCACTTCAACCAAAATGACGAGTTTTACATGTTGAAATGTTTGAGATCCCAAATGCTAGAAATTAAAAGTTCGAAACCCTACTCTTACAATCTTCAAAGGTTCGAGACCCTAAGACAATTTATTCATAAATTTGACGGTAAAAAACATGTTGGATTTTTTTGTTAAGCCCGTGGCGTGCATGAGACGGCAGATTCGGATCGGCCCTCGGGCCCCCTTTCGTTTTCTTTTCTTTTTCCCTGGCCTAAAGAACATAACGTACTAGGGGCTAAGTTCACTGATTTAGGGCTGTCCCTAAATCTCATCAAAAGTCAAAGTTTGATTCATGGCGGGTTGGACTCTTGAGATAATACAAATTGTGTATTTAATGAGTTTTAACTTTTTTGCCTCCGAGATGATTTCTGTTGAAAACTGGTATACAAAGTTGATTTTGATCAACTTTTGATTGATTATTTTAATAGGGATTCCTTAGTCAGTGATGAAAATTTTTAAAATTTTCGACCGCCGTGCCAAAAACTTGTCATGAAATATTTAATTCTTTTGAAATACTGTAAATGCACGGTTTATTAACAAGTGGTCAAATAGATTTTAAGTCCAAGTATCATTCCTATAGAGATTGTATTAGTTCAAATTCGAATTAACTTAAGCATTAACCGAAACAATTGAAATTTGTGATTTTTCCTATAAATTAAATAATTTACTTATGAATGCAAGACTTAACTAAAATAAATGTAAGATTATAATTAAATGCAAGTTTCATAAAAATACGATGGTGAAAAACGTATTAGGGTCCCGAATCCCCTTATATCAATCGTCTTTAACCCGGAACTTATAAATTTGATAACACAATTCAATTATGAAGATCAATATTCCTAATTTGTTTTAACAATATCTTTCTAGTAGAATTAAGCATATTCTTACATGTGACATGTCTATATTTTTATAACGAATACGAACATATAAATATGCAGTAAAAATTTATGAATACTTAAGATCACGTAAAATATAGTGGTATATTTTTATCTCTTATCAAACTTTACGACAATTGACCTTATGTCTAACTTATTTTTAGTCTCTCGAAGGTAAAATAAAATGCAAAACTCATATAACTACTGCGTATATAATTGTAGAGAAAATTAAATCCATGTCAATCATTTAAGATTAAAAAGCGAGCTTTAAATGTAGAAAATAAATAACATAAAGAGTTAAAAGGTTCATGATATAAAGTTCGCCGTAATCCTAATCTAGTCGGAATTAAAAAAATAATGTGGAAAGATATTACCAAGAAATTGACACAATGTGATTAACTTTTGAAATTTCTTGTATAATTATTGCATGAAAATCTGGATTTTTTTTTTCTTATTGCCGCCACTGTCGTCTTTCTTCTTTGCATGTATGTCTTTCTGTTGGTTTCTGCGTGTGTATATAATTTTCTTCTTGACTGTTTTTTCTATTCATCTATTTCTAGGACTAGACAAAACTCTATAACCAAATCGATCGAACCGGATTCGAACCGAATCGAACTGTTTTTCTTAAATTAAATATTCGAACTGGTATCTGAACCGGGAATCGACATGTTCGATTCTTGGTAATAGACCAAAAACCAAATATCCCTAATTTTTTTTATATCTTAAATAAGCCAAATTATTTTATTTTTTAAAATAATTTTGCTAACCAATTAATTTAGCCCCAAACCTAAAATATGATTTTACTAATTCTAATTTTCAAAGCAGTCCAATTAATCAAATTGACCTAAATTTTACCCAAATATCTTATCCTACTCTAGTGTTGTTTCTGTCTGGAGAAAATGATTTGGAAACCTTTTTTTCTTATTGTGAGCTCACTATCTTCCTCTTCTTGTGAAATAACTATCAAATTTATGAAGAACTCAACAAAGAGTGACGCAAATGATATCATGAGATTGGACTACATTATTTTGTAAGAGCTAAAATTGAACGTGTTATTAGTTGAATTAATGTAGTATTGTAATAGATATTTAAAAAAAAATTATTGTACAGAACCCAAGAATGAAACCAAACTGAATATAACCGAACAGTTCCATAATTAAATTTGAATACGATAATTCCATTTGCTAAATACCCTAAAACTCGGGTTTGATTCTCCTTAGAACCAAACCAAATCTAACCATATTCAGCCCTATCTGTTTCTATGCGCGTCTATATATACCCATCAATTTCTAATTTCAGTTCCAATAAATTCTAACGAAGTGTGCCGAGTCCAATTAGAAATTGAATTGCTTTTTAATTCCTTCAAGTGCCACCCTCCTTGCCAATGTTTCTGTATGCATGTTTCAGTGTTTAAAAAATCGGCTTGGCACGACCGTTCAATCAGTAAAATGGGGGACTGTGACCAAAATCGATCCAATTAGACTTATAAAACCTCTAATTTAAAAGCCGTCCCAAAACCCGTTAAACCGACCGATTTTTTAAAAAACTCGTGACATGTTCCCAATTGGCAATATTGGCTAGTCATCCGAAAGGGAAGGCAACTATTGGAGCTGTAGATGTAGTACCTGTTCTAGTCGATGTCATCAGGAATGCCTCCCCGAGGAGCAAGCTGATACTCAGGTTCAAACTCAGGCGTAGAGGGCGCGACGCTACTGGAAGAAGAGGTGGTGGTGGTGGCTACGGAGGAGCGGTGGAAGAAAAATGGTTAAGAGAGGATTTTGGGGTGGGGGAAGAAGATGAAGTCTTGGGCTTTTTTTGTTTTTATTTAATGAGAAAATTGTCGAGTTACCATTTTACTCCTCATAATTTTGTCAAAATTGGTCAAAATCTACTATTCTTGGTCAACTAACGATCAACTGGATAGAAACCGTCCATTTGAACTCTGGGTGCAAATTGTTTAAAGGTTTGGTACCATGGGTGGCACAAATGAAAGATTTAGATAAAGTCTGCAAAAAAGTGAAAGGTTTGGTACCGTGACTATAATTTTTCCTTAATTAATTTTCACAAGAGAAATTGATTTGACAACATGTTGTTTCAATTAATTCACTTTCAAATATTATATCTCTTAGAAGAGTCATTTGTACCAAGATTTGAAAAAGAAAATCATCGAATTTGCATATTTGAGTTATTTTGAAACTTTAGGGACCTTAGAGTTAATAATTCAGAACTTTAGGGGATCAAAAATTCATTATTTAGAACTCTAAGGGTCAATAATTAATTATTGGGACTTTAGGAGTCAAAAATTAATTATTCGAAATCGAAACTTTATAGATCCAAAAATTAATTATTCAAAACTTTAGGGGTCAATTTAAACAAATTATGAACTTTTATGGGCTTAATTAAAAAATTCAGAACTTTAATGGCCCAAATTAATTAAATTTCAAATTCTAGGGACTCAATTATTAAACCCGGAACTTTAAAAAGTCCAATTGGATGAATTTCAACCTTAAGGGGCTGAATTACCAATGTTTTAAAGTTAAGGGACTGCAACTTTAAAACTTAACCCTAATTTTAAATTACAACCAATTCCCTTAACACATCAAATTTATAACATGTACAACCCGGGGGCGACGCAATACACAAAGCAGCGTTCGCCGCCACAATCGGCAGCGGCGAACGCGGCCATAAACAAGGGTGTTGCACCGCATGCAGCGCACTACCACTTGTAGTGTTGACGAGCAACGCAACGATCTTTAAAAACATTTTTAAAAAAAAAAAACAAATCATTGAAAAATCAATTGAATAATATTCAAATTTAACAAAACTAATCCGAAATTGTTAAATTTGAAAACCATGAATTTATACAAGAACCAAATTAAAATTTTGATTCTCAATGATTCAACATGAATTGGCTCTAATACCACTATATGAGAAAATATTTTTTATCGCCATATGAATCGTTCATGTTAGATTATCAAGAATATGCAAATCGAAAGCGAAAGCGGACTTGAATCAAATATGATTAATGAGATGAATGAATTCTGCAGTTTTAGTCTTCTAGATCAATACGTTGTTCCTTATTTCTCTCTGATGATGAGAGTCAAAAAGAATGAACAAAAAAAGTATGATTCGAGGACCATAACCGTATATATATACTAACGACATGTTAACCTAATTTGGCCCATCATGAAATTAGGAACGGGGCTGGTCTCTACACATAAAAGGTCACACTTTAATTGGATGCTTCAAAATCCAAAATACAGAAACCTTATTAGATCACTTTAGATGGACTTAACCAAAATTGATAACCTTTAATTTAATATACAATATTTCATATATAAACCCACATGTTCGATTAAAATCCTTACGGTCCCAACAGCAAGTTTGTTGGACACGATGGTCATAGGCGGTGCAGAGGGCGACGCTGAGGAAAAGATGTCCTCCCATTTAAAAAAAAAAACAAAATTGACTATCATTTAACGGAAAAGTTGGATCGAAATGGACGGAATGACATTTTGCACAATCAAAGATGTAATTAAAGATGAAAATGCCAAAATAAAAAATAAAAAATGAAAGGTAAGAATGTTTTACACAATAATAATTAAAAATAGAAATGTTTTGTGTTAATTACCCGTAATCATATTGTTCCACCCTAAGTTCAATCTGTATTTATGTACAAGTGAACTCAAGCACACGTTTGAGCTCCATCCTTTAAAATTTAGTTTTTCTCAAACTTATTTTTAACAATATATTCTTCAAATAAAATAATTTACACATAAATTCACTCAAGAAATTTCTCTACTTTTTAACCCCACATTCTTAAAAAAATCACTATTACAATACTTATTTTTTTCAAAAATGGTGCTCAAACAAAGACAACTGTTTTAGGAAACTGGTGCTATGCCAGATTCTATTGAACTTGATGGTAATGTAAGGACAACACTTTTACTCGTGTTGTAATATAAAGAAGAGTCCAAACATCTATCTCCATTTTGACGTCAACTGCTGTCCCTGCAATAAAAAATGGCCACACAAGTCTATTTTTACACTTCATCAACTTCTAATTATCCATGTTAACAGACGCCTTTGGAGTCCTCACAAAATTAGTCCCTCTTCCCCTCCTTTCTCTCTACCAAGTCCTTCCAAAAGAACAAGGTTATCTAGAATGAGTGGCGTTACACATTATTTTTTGTGTCATTTAATTATTTAATGCCACATATATTGATGTTGTAATATCATTGGTATTAGATAACATTACTCTTTTCGAATAATGCAATTTAACGTTAGCGGCATTACAACACCATTCTATATACCTCAACGTCAGACCATTTTTTGACATACTAACTTGACATTTTTTGTTTTTAACTTTTTTTTTAAACAACAAATGAAAATTTGATAAGGCTCCATTTGATATGCAGAATTTTCCATTGGAAATGAAAAATATGTTTGATAGGCAAAATTTTCTCCGGAAAATATTTTCCAACTTTTTCAAATTTTCCACATTTTTGAGGAAAATAAAGTCTTGATGTTTTGGTGGGTAAATATTTTTTCAAGTTTTTTTTTTTTAATTGGAAAAAATTCTAGATACAATGGTAATTTTATTTTTCACTTTTATTGACAATTTCCATACAAAACAAAGCCAAACGAATGATATTCGGTATGATTATTTTTTTGGCAATTGGAATAAATTCTAAATCCAATGGTA
>CAIGRH010055354.1:0-12005 GCA_903798295.1 Fraxinus nigra | reverse complement strand
ATTCGATTTAAGGAAACTGTGAATACACAGGCCTTCGATTTGATTTGATTCTCTAATATTTACCTACAACCTTTGAGTTAGCTTTTCAACTAACTTTGAATTACCCCAATCAGATATTGGAAGAGAAAGATATATTAAATTTACTAACAATTGTGACATAAACATGCGCGACGCGAATGCAACTTTCCTTATTTAATTGAAACCCAATTTCACATTCAATAAATCAAGAACTTGGGTAAAATATTGGGGATAACTTTCTCACCTCTCAAGTCACTTCCACATCATAAAATCTATCAAGAAATGATGAGCCAATTCAATATCCGTTGGAGATAACAAACGAAGGGTACAACTATTTACATCCACATTTTTTGTATATTCATCCCTATTAAAATATTAAAATTTTAAAAAATTACTATTGTTATCCACGTCACATTCCAATATTGTTTTTATTAAATTTATTCATTTAAACACTATATATCTATACAAATTTTATATATTCATCCCATTATGATTACAACCCTAATACATTTTTTTCTTAAAAAAATCACTATATCAAAAATCAAAATTTTTAAAAAATTGCTATATTAACATCAACTTTCTTATAATGCAATAATTATTTCTATGGACAAAACATTATATTCAAAATAAAATAAAATATCTTGTAGGTGCGTTATTTGCCACATGAATTGGTCTATTATATTTGATTGATGAAATGTTCATTTTTGTATTTGATAAAAATCAGTTTTTTAAGCTTATATATAATTTTGAAATAAAATAAAATTTATATATGAATTTGAAACAAATGATAAAGTTCGTATACTTTAATTGAGGCTAACCATATCATAGCTCTCTAAAATGGATTGCTAGGTTTTGGTTCCAAAATTGTAAGTGTTAGCCATTATCATGACAATAATTTGCATTGACATTATAAGCTAAAAATCAATTAGGACAATAATAATAGTAGTAGTGTTATCATCACATATGATTTATTCAAGTCAATTATTTCTGATATAGCTATATCTTTTTCTACTAAGGACCTAGAAAGTTGTGTCCTAGCATGATATGATATAGCCCAACCAGCATGGATGAAGGTACTTATACGAATTACAAGCAATATGTGGCATTGGTCCAATAGCATGCACACTCACCTGCACAAAGTTACATGAAAAAAAATACAATTTCACTATAGGTACAGGAAAAGGTGACCTAACCCATATAGGAAATTAAATTTGTCTACGTGGCGATGTACAATGATGAAAATCGACTTTTCTTTAAACCAAACCAAAATTGGGTAGACAAATTCCAAAACCAAGCCAAATCAATGTTGCCCCCAAATCTCTCAAATCCCCGTGTGCCTCTCCTCTCCTGCATCTCGCCCTCGCCCGTTGAAAATCTGGCAGCCGAGTTGTAACTTCTTACCACCCACTGGCTTACCCTTTTATTCTTACCACCCTCCGACTAACCCATTGTTCAATTTGTCTACACCTCCAAAGAAATCGTTGGATCTCCTCCCCCCAATACTTGTTCACTAACATCGAAGTTTTTCCTAAAAAAAAAAATTAAAAGGCTATTGCTGCAGATGACGGACAAAGGTAAGAACGCTTCTTGGTTCTAATTCCTTGTTTGAACTATACATAAATTGGTTTAGTTTGTTTAGGTTTGGTTTGGTTTGAATTCATTGTTTGAACTATACATAAATAAAATAGGTTTCTCATTTTATTTATGTTTATTTAGGCGTCTCAATAATCTGATTCATGTTCAGTAAATTGGAAATCCAATCTTTACAGAATGTTATTGGAAGGTAGATAACCATTAGAGATATCCACAGATATGTAAGAGCAAATTGTTATTTGTAGTCTGTGAAAATTTTCTACAGTGAGGTTAGAATAAAGTCAAATCTAACTCTAGAATCCAGAAGTATTTAAGTCTTGTATCAAAAAATATATTACAAAAGGAATTATAATAATCGAAAAATGGCACCAAACATTAACTTAAAATTAGACCTGTAGTTTTAACAATATGGTCTACTACTGGATGTTGTCCCATTTTGTTTGTCGAGCGTAATTAGTTAATTCATATTTGCTAATACTGCAATATCCCTTGTACACCTTCTTCACTTTGCTAAAATTTGTGAGCATATGGATTTAGTTGTGTGACTTGCTATACTAATTTTTAATCTAGCAGAAGAGTTATGCTCAGTTATATATAATGTTGCAACTTTTAACAAAATAAGAAATTTTGTTGCAGGAAAAGAAATTGTAGAAGCTGAGAATCATGATTTATTGCTGAAATGTGATAATGAGAACATATTGGACAATTTGAACACACTGGAGAATGAAAATATAGGAGATGATGTTGCAACTAAGCCTGAGGTGGGTATGATGTTTAATAGTAAAAAAGAAATGTTGGATTTCTACAAAAGATATACTTATGCAACTAAGCCTGAGGTGGGTATGAGGTAGGTGTGATGTTTAATAGGTTTTCCTGTAAGGAAACGAAATTCGAAAAAGGCGGATGATGGAGTTATAAGATATGTCACATTTACATGTTGTCATGAAGGTTGAAGAAATTATGCAACAAGTAGTTCATTGAAACCTCAACAAACAAGTCAGACAAACTGTAAAGCAAGAATTTCTACGTCTTTAGATACTCTTGGAATATGGAGAATTAACAAAGTATGCCTCGAACACAATCATAAAACAAGTCCTTCGAAGTCACGGTTGTTTCGATGCAATCGAAATTGACTGCGAGTGTGAAACGAAAACTTGAAGTAAATGATATGGCAGGAATCTCCTTGCACAAGAGTTTTAACTCCGAGGTGTTGGCAGTCGGTGGATATGAAAATATGATGTTTGTAGAGAAGGATTTTTGAAATTACATCGAACAAGTCAAAAGATTGCGACTTGGAGAATGAGATGTCATTGCTATACGGTCGTACTTTTCGAAGATGCAAGAAAGTTGCTCAGGATTTTACTTTAGCATGGATTTAGATGAAGAGTCACGACTAAAGAACATATTCTGGATAGATAATAGATGTAGGTAGTCTTACAAGGATTTTGGTGATGTTGTCACTTTCGATACTACGTATCTCACTAATAAGTATGACATGGCGTTCGCCCCTTTTGTTGGTGTAAATCACCACGGACAGTCGACGTTGCTTGGTTGTGGATTGTTATCGAATGAGGACAAGGGAACTTTTGTTTGGTTGTTCAAGACATGGCTTGAGTGCATGCATGGTAGAGCTCCCAACAGAATAATTACTCATCAAGACAGGGCAATGCAAAATGCAATGGAGATTGTTTTTCCGAATATGAAGCATATACGGTGCTTGTGGCACATTTTGAAGAAATTGACAAAAAAGTTTGGCTACCATGTCCATAAGGGTGAGATATTTTCTGCTATACACACCTTAGTATACGATGCACAATTTGTTGAAGAATTCGAGGAAGGTTGGAGGGTGATGCTCTATACGTATGCCTTGCATGGTAATGACTGGTTGTCGGGATTGTACATTAACAGAGGTCGTTGGGTGCTTTGTTTTTTGAGAACCACTTTCTGGGCAGGGATGTCCACAATACAACAAACTAACAAAGTGAAAGTGTAAATGCATTTTTCGATGGATATGTGCATTCGAAGATGTCGTTGAAGCAGTTCGTCGAACAATATGAAAGAGTACTGAGGAACAAGGTTGAGAAGGAATTTCATGCAGATTTCAAGTCATTTTCTCTAATGATACTGTGTGCAACAACTTTTGAAATGTAAAAACAATTTCAAGTAATATACACCATTTTGAAGTTCAGGGAAGTTCAAAATGAGTTCACTGGAAGGTATATTGCGATCGTATCTGAGAAAGATGGCTATTTTTGGACAACTTACGAGATCCGTGAACATGTAGTGCAGGACGAGCACGAAAGAAAATGACATTTCGTGTCTCATTTCGAAGGGATACGTGTAAAGTCGTATGTAGTTGCCACTTGTTCGAATTTCAAGGAATCATTTACCGGCATGCGATCATAGTCTTGATACGTAATGATATCACGTCAATGCCCGATAGGTATATAAGACGGAGATGGAAGAGAGATATCAGTAGAGCACACACGAGGATCACCGTGAATTATGATGGGTTAGATAGTACTCCCAGACAGTTGAAATATGATGATATGTGTCAATTTTTTTGGAGGTGGCAGACCTCGTTACAGATGACGAAGGGTGGGCACGTGCAATAAAAGAGTGGATAAAATTTCAAGCAGAACATATGCGGATGACGAAGTTAATTAGTGGAAGCAATGCCCTTTCGCTGCATATTATTCGATCAACCTCCATTTGTACGGGTTCGCAAAATAGTAACAGTGGGAGCATATTAGATCCTAAATCGTTAAACAGAAAGGGCACGCCAAGGAAATGTTGAATGAAAAGCCCATTGGAGTCCACTTCGAGGAAAGTAAATGTATGTTTATCCATTATCTATTTACTTGATTGGGAATTGAAGTCCGAGTTTTGATTTAAGTCGATGACAATGCAGTCCACATCTAATTCGGACAAAGGGAAGAGGCAAATGGCTAGGCCTATAACAACGGACGAGGCTGGAACCCACGTCAATGAATCTCGACTGTCGCAATGTTCTATGACGACACCATTTTCATATTCACAATACCTAATGCTTGTTAGTATATCCTAAATCCTAAACCATTTAACTGGCTTGACTTGTTAAACACGATGTACTTTCATGCAAGGTGACAATGGTAACGAAGCCATCACAGAACAATTGCCGTATTCAACCTTCATCAGTCCGGCACTTACGAATGGAATTATGAACGCTCAAGGTAAGTACAAATATAGTTCGTGATGATGTAGGATTCATCATTTCATTTAAGCATTTCATAACCTTCATCTTATACATTAGGTCATGTGATGCATACTACTATCAAAATTTTCCCGATCAAAGTGGCATAGGCTTGTTATTATAGCATGGAAGGTTAGTTTTTCATAGCATTGGATGTTTTAATGTTTTTGGGTTAGTTTTAAAATTGTACCTGAACTCTATTACTTTAAAAATGAATTGTATTTTTGAGAATACATCTTGAAAGCATGTGCTCAGGTCATCTGACATGCCAACTGTAATTGTTCTTGTTTTTCATCATATTCTTCTTTCCTTATTTGCAGTCTGTTAGCTCTTTTTGGCTATTTCGTTTGCTATGAGAATTGTAAGTGCTGTTTGGATATTGAATGCTCTTCTCGCTAATGCTCAATACTGGTGGTATGGGATTGAGATTGTGGATCATTGTTGTACTAGTTTTAAGAATTAGCTCCGCCATGAATTATTGTTGAATTTTTTTAATTAATTTTGTACATCATTATCAAAATCAGTGAATTTGTGAACGCTAGTGCAATTACTAATTTCAGTACCTTTATGGAGATTCTACAGGTAAATGAAGCCAGAAATTGTATTTTGCAAAGCCTATTCTTTATGATCTATAGCCATTGACAATTGGGGGTTGTATACTTATTCTTGGTAAAACACCCGCCATCTCTTCTCTTACAGACTAGGAAATTAAAAGCAATAATGGACTTTAAGGCTGAAGTTATTGATTTTTGGTGGGTTTGGAATGTTTGGTGAACAAGTTTGTAGTGTCAAGTTGGGCGAAATACGCCATATTTGTCCCTCATTCTTATCAAGCTTTTTTTTTACATACTCATTTTTAACTATATATTCACGTAATATAATATTTTACACATACATTCAAAAAAAATTAAATTTTTAATGGCACATTCTCAAAAAATTTATTATTAAAAAAAATATTTTTCCGAAAAATTGTCACGGGCTAGGTAGTGTGTTACTTTATCGAGTGTATTGATTTTGGATGATTCTTATTATAAGGACTGAAAGGTCATCAAAAGATGTAACCAAAATATTTACAACGATTAGCATAATAGTGATCATATGTCCAAGGGTCAATCGACCTTAACAAAATGAACCGTGCAAATTAAAGCGTACTATGACCAACAAGTTCATACATTACAACAAGCCATATGACAAATACAAAACAAAAACGCCATCGTACTCTGTCTACCACACACTTAACTCTTATCACCCGTTGTAGTCGGTCCCTTTCCTTTTCCATCACATTCGCCAATTCATTTTCCCTTGCGAAATGTTAAGTGCAATGATATGTCAACATCTCGTTTCTCGATTATTTGAGCTAGACTGTCAAATATTCTTGGCAAGTCTTCATCTTCCTCGTTGGGCTCATGATTCACCGCTTCATTAACGATACTCGACGCCCCGTTTAAATTTTCTTTTTTCACCCAGTCAAAATATCTACAGTCGTTACTACACGTGAAGAACAATCACCCTTTGTTTACAGTATCTCGTTCGACCTCGAAACATTTCTGAACTCCGTGTTTACACTCTGAGCATCTACATATTGTTTGGCATTGTGAGAAGTAGTAAGTGTTACTTCTACAACTGTAACAAACTCCAAAATTCCTTCATCTCATTCTAATTGACAACTGTTGATGAAACAAATAAACTCACATGAATGCTCTGGAAATATGAAGTCCCACGTTACATAAAGCAAAGATTTACATTTTTTCTTATTCGCACCGTAATAATAATTTGGGCGAGGGCGACCCAGCTTTGAAAATCCGTTGAAAATCCGATAGGCGGGTGATAAGAAGTTACGAACCAGCTATCGGATTTTCAACGGACGAGGGCGAGAGTAAGAGGCAGGAAAGGAAAGGCACACGTGATTTGAGAGATTTGGGGACAACAGTGATTTGGCTTGGTCTTGGAATTCGTCTACCCGATTTTGGTTTGGTTTGAAGAAAAGCCAATTTTCATCACTGTACAAAGCCATGTAGACAAATTTAATTACATGTATGGGTTCGGTCACCTTTTCCTATACTTGTAGTGAAATAGAAAAAAATATAAGGGTGTGTTTGAGCCACATTATTTTGGAAGAATGTATTCTGAAATAGTAAATTGATGGAAAATGTGTGGTTGAGAAAAAATGAAAAATTATTGATGTGATGAAAAATATTATTTTATCGAAAAATGTGTGGTTGAAAATGAGTAAAATAATGAGAATAAAAATTTTAATGTATACCAAATAGGGGCTAAAAATAACGTTTAGTTAATGAAAAATTTAATTGAGTTAATAGATATTTACCGTAACAAAATGCCAGCAATTGACCAATCCAATTGCAACAATCCTATGGGATGCGATTGCAAGTGGTTCATCCCAAAGTGGAAGAAATGTAAGACATTGTTGTTGGCTCAAGTGAACAAGAATAACGTTATATCTTGAAGCAATAACATGACCCATAGTTGGCATGGTCTTTTAACACTCACAACTTGCGGAACCATCTAAATGAGAAAGTGAATGAATCAACTCATAGACCATATCAACATTTCCATAAAGTTTAGAGTAATCATCAAAATGAGATTCAAGCTTTTTCTATTAGGTTTTTTCTTACCAAAGGCCAAAAGCTTGATAGTGTAAGCTGACTTAAAGGCATAATGGAACTATCCAATTATTGTAATAAATTGTCTTGTCCATATAGCATCAAATCAAAATATGATGAGTTTCGACAAGTGGATATAGATTATCTTTGAAGACGGATGACCATTTTTCTTACTTCTGATTTGTGGCTCAACTAATGATGTAGAACTCAGACTAGCAATCTCTTTCAATTTATGTAGGATTTCTGCCTTCACATGATCATTATTATCTTGATAACGCTTATGAATCATCTCAAATAATGATGCACAATTAATCTCAGATGTGTTTCCTTTGTCAAGAGGAACTAGATCAAATTTCTTCCAGTGAGAGTGTACTACTGATAACAGGATGGGTCAAGATTCTATCTTGTACTCTGAAATCTCATGGGCACACGGTAATCCATGCATTTGTCGTATAACACATCTATAAGCTCCCTTGTCAATCCCTATGTCATCAACTCGCTTGGACTCTTGAAGTATAAAATTCATTGCAATTCTTGATGTAAAACCCCTTAACTCTTTAAACAAGTTAGGTTTGAAATTATGTTGGACAGTACCCAAGCTCTTTTCAAAGGAAGCTTTTATAACTGTATGTTGTAGCTCCAATAATGCATAAAGAGTCCATGATGTGTCAAAATCGCCTTGAGAATACCCTAAATGCCTCTTACGTTTTGCATGTGCAGATTTAGCCCTACCACATGAATAAAATAAGAGTGTTATATTAATACTACGAATTCATACAACTATAAATAAAATTCATGCATCTTTGTCTAACTAATATTAAATAATAATTAAAGTAAATTTACTTGTTTGTTGTCGTGTTTCCAAGGTGCATATCAGCATATGTAGATTAGTCGAAGCTGCCACAAACTTCTCTTTATATAGAAGAAGCCATGAATTCATGATATAATTGATTGCTTGTGGAAATTATTGGAAACTAGATTCCAAGAAATTTAGATTTTGCTTGTACTCTGCTATATATGTTGATAGCACTAATAAACTCCACATATGCATAAAGGCATCCCATTGGTCCTTGTCTTCAAAATGAATTTTTGTTTTGCCGACACATTCTTTGAAATATGCAATTTACATAAAATATTAGTTGATGCTGGAAATATTTGTTCAATGGCCTTCATAAGCGCTAACTCTCCATCAGTAACCATAACATAAGGCATTATTATATGATCTATTAGACTCTTCAATCTCCTCAATGCCCACTCTATATACTTGTTCTCAACAAGCCTATTCATTAGTTGTTGCATTTGTGTCTTTCCAGCTTGTTCTTGAAGCCTAAACTTCTGACGTGCATTGTAGGCGTGCCTCAATGTGCTGACATTAGTGTCATCATTTTATTTCAATGTGTGTAAGATTTTCTTCAGTATCACGTGATTCTTTGACATGTTTATTAAAATTGAAGTCTCTGTCTCAATTAGTATTCCGACATATGAATGCCCTTCAAGGTTCTGTACAATATCATGCTTATGTCTCCCATATTTCACTTTCAAGTTTATCTAAAAGAACATCATCTATCGGCTTTGGCATCTTCTCCGTTCGGCATCTCCTCCATTCGCTAGTTATTGATAATTATGACAATTCGACAACAAAAAAGTTATGAAACTCTACAAAGAGCTGGGTATCAAGAAGTATATCTCTATCCCACATTACCCTTAAGCTAATGATCAAGTCGAAGTCATCAATAAGACCATCAAATATATCATTATCAAAGAAAGTATGAAATTTCAAAAGAGGCTTGGTTTGATGAGCTCCCCATGTTTATGGGTGATTAAAACTGCCATTTGTTGGAAGAGTTGCCCAATCCTTGTAAATTATATTCCACGTATATGAAAAGCTCCTTTTGAGCATAATAGCAAAGCAGCAGGATCATCTCTTCCACTTATTCTTTGCTTTACGAAGTGCCTCGCCAAGTGAGATGATCAATCTCCTTCTTTGATGTTAACTAGGCATCGCCAAGTGAGTTAACTAGTTTATTTAAGTCTCGACAAGGGATAATTTAGATGAGACATCTCTTCTTTTATATAAGTTTCGATAGGGAGTGACCTATAAGAACTATCTCTTCTTTCCTCATTGTGGTCTAAGTTAGAGTCAACGATTTTATATAATTCTTGGGATAGAATAACTTGTGTGAGGCATCCCCTCTTTTATGTGAGTTTTGACAAGGGGTAACCTACACGAATCACCTATTCTTTTTTCGTTGTGTCTGACCTCGCCAAGTGAGTCGACGATTTTATCTAAGTCTCAACTGGAGTAACTTGCACGAGCCACTTCTTCTTTTATGTACATATCAATGAGGTATAACATATATGAACTACCTCTTCTTTCTTCGATAAGCTTTAGGCCTCGTTTAGCGAGCTGAAACGACCATAGGCCTATGATGGTATTGAGACTTTACTAGTAAGTCATCAAGATGAGACCACATGTCAAACTTTCAATGGACCCCACTTATTCTCTCTTAATACAAAAGCTCACATTGTGCATCCCAAATGCAAGGTTCTTCTAACATTGAAACAATGAGCACAATATTCATACTTAAAAAATTCAGTTTTCCCTCTTTAAATTTAACAAACGTACTCTCATCCATTGTGGTTTTTCCACACCAAAAAATATATGTATTTTCTTCACTGTTTGATTTGAGCATTGGAGTGTCCATGATTGTCGCGCTCTTCACAGGAGCTACAATCACTAATAGTATAATGTGACTATTCAAGTGTGCATGTAATATATACGTGGATGGGAGATAAGTTGGGATTAGCTAACCATGTGACACCTCCAAATTTCGAATGAAGTTTGAAACCAATTTAGAAAACTTGAAGGGCATGCTTGGTTGAAAAGAATAAATCAAGATTAAGTCACTAGTTTGAAGTAAAAAAAAATGATAGCAAGCATTTTGATAATCAAAATAATTGAAACGAGATTCGAATGTTTCATCCTTAGATAAACGTATTCTCTTCTCATCCCATGTGTATTGTCATCAATTTTCATAAGACAATATCCTCTGAATACTAATTTTTGAAAAATCATTTGTTTGGATTTTTGAAGATTTGGAGTAAGGGCTATAATAGCCGATACTAATTTAGTAAGGATGTCTTCATAAAAATCCCTTGATTTTTTGATATTTTAGGGCATATAATAAAATTGAGAGGGAAAAATATCTTAAAGGCATTTATTTAAAGATGTATACCTATGAACCCATGAAATTTCCATTTCAAGAAAGAGTAAATAAATAGTTTTAGTAAAATAATGAAAAGATTTTGAAGGATTAACGTCATGTAATTTTCTTGAACCAGATTGTTCGGCTTTTTTGCAGTTTGAAGGTGAAATTTCTGGTATATTGAAAATATCTTTGTTTTGAAAATTTCTAGGTTTTTGAAAGGTAGAAAATATCTTCCTCTGTTTGAAGATTTTCATGAGAAGTTGAGAGAGAGAGAGAGAGAGAGAGTATCTTCGTCGGAAGAGGATCCATATGAATTAGAAGTATCGTTGGTAGGGGTGGAACTAGCACCTGGCCAGCCCCCGCGGCCGCCCGTGCTGGGTCCACTGAAAGCTTCAGGTAAGTTGTCGCCGACTCGCTGTCCGTCGAGAAAAAAGATGAAGAAGACACGCTGCTGTTAAATTTTTCTCCCTTTCTTATTGTGTCATTTGTTTGGGCCTTATTTTTTTTTTAAAATAAGGCCCAATTAATGAGCCCAATCCATGGTTTTGCTTGCAATTGAAAGTCCATTAGCCATAACAAAACCAAATCTAATTCATTTTACTTCGGCAGAGGAGGGAGACGGGTGCAAAATTCCACTACGGAGTCACGAGTGCGGTCTTGTGGTTGTGAGTCTGTGACAATGCCGAGACAAGTGAACGGAGTCACAGAGGATGGTGGTCGATGGATGGTACCACAGTGGTGCAATAGCTGGAGTTTCCGTCTTCGTCTCGTCTGTGTTCTGCCTGCTTGTACAGGTATTAGCTCAAAAATCCTGCCCCTTGAAAATTTGAAATCAATATTGCTATTTGCTAGTGCTCGTGCTACCCATGAATCTTTCGAGATTTTGCTATGATTCTGGATTTCTGGGTGCATTCTGTTTTTATTCTTTTTTTTTTAATTTTTGTAAATTTGTGATTTACGAATTATGAGAAATGAAAATTTATGTTATATTATTATCGGAGACTATGAGTTATGACTTATAATTTGGAATTGTGATTTGAGAATTTAGGGTTTTAGAAAAATTAGGGTTAAGTGAAAAAAAATTAATGGAGAAAATGTTTGGCTCAATTAGACCATGTGTACACTTTTTTTTAATCAATTTTAATTAAAAAATAAATTGGGGCATTTTGCAGATCATGGAGCGATTTTTTAACCAAAACGAAAGTCCATACCTAGTTCTTCGTTCTCTAGTTGTGCATCTAGTTCCGCCACTGATTCTAGTCGAGCACAAGAGTTAGTTAATAATGCAAAGAAGTCTCGACATCAATTTAATGTGGATAATCTTGTATCTGA
>CAIGRH010055263.1:0-10908 GCA_903798295.1 Fraxinus nigra | reverse complement strand
TTGTCTTCTCAACATTTGGATCCAAGGATTAAGTAAATCAATATTGCAAGCCTTTGCCTTAACTTTATTTCTACGCACTATACCAATTCCATTTGGAGTTGGGAACTTCATGCAAAAATGATTTATCAAAGTGATGGTTTGTAACTCGTGCAGTATGGGTCTCCCTAATATGAAATTATAGTTGGAAGGAAGATCTATAACAATAAAATCTGCTAAGATTCTTCTCTAGCAATGGAGTTTACCCAATTCCACACTCAACAATCTGTCCTTGAGCTTTAATAGGATCACCGAAAAACCTTTGCAATCTCGTGGAATATGGCTGGAAATAATGTTCTTCGATTTCCATTTGTTCTAAATTTTGGAAATACGGCACATTGATCAAACTCCCATTTTCGACTAGAGTCCGATGTACCTGTACCCCTACGACAACCATAATTATTACCAATGCATCACTTTGGCCATGTAAAATCACGTATGAATCATCTTCCAAAAATCCAAACCACATTGAGCATGACACTACGTCAGTTCCAGGTTCAGGTAACATCACATTATAATTTTGCAAGATGTGGGCATTACGTGCTTGTCTACGCCTCACTCTTCTAGACCCCTCGAGGCATTGATTGCCACTTACTAGAGTTCTGATCTTAGTTCAAGAAAAAGGATCCCGAGCTTGAGGACCTGGCTGAACTCGTTGAGTCATTCCTTGTTGATTAGGTTGTTGACTACCAGCTTGATTCGTTTCTCTGGGTTTAGCCACAAATTCTTACAGATGACCTCGTCTAATTAAGGATTCTAGCTGTTCCTTTAAATTTCTTCAATTATTAGTGTTTTGTCATGTCTTCATATGGTATCAATAGTACCTTCCTTGATTTTTCCTTGCCAAATCCTTTTTCTAAGGTGGAGGTTTACGAAATGTTACTTTTTCTTCCACTTGCAAGAAAACTTCTTCTGATGTGGCATTTAGCAAATGATATTCATGGANGCTTGATTCGTTTCTCTGGGTTTAGCCACAAATTCTTACAGATGACCTCGTCTAATTAAGGATTCTAGCTGTTCCTTTAAATTTCTTCAATTATTAGTGTTTTGTCATGTCTTCATATGGTATCAATAGTACCTTCCTTGATTTTTCCTTGCCAAATCCTTTTTCTAAGGTGGAGGTTTACGAAATGTTACTTTTTCTTCCACTTGCAAGAAAACTTCTTCTGATGTGGCATTTAGCAAATGATATTCATGGATTCTATTCGGATAAGGCTTGGAACGACCCTCATCCCTTCTACCTTTTCTCACGACCAAAATCTTCATCCACATTTTCTCCTTTACTTGATGTGAAGACTGTGGATTCACCTTGAGTTTCTCTTGGTTGGACGTTGCTTCCTCAGCACTTAAATGTTTTTCAACTCGACTTAGGAACTCATGATACGTCCGAGGTCCATTCTTATGTACAGACCACCAAAACCTCATTCTTGGCCTTAGCCCTGAGAGAACTGCCATTAGCGTGACATCATCAGAGATCTTTTCAATTTCCATGGACTACTTATTGACTCTACTGAGGTAGCTTTTGATCGATTTAGTTTTTCTTTTCTTAATGCTCACCAACTGTTCCTTAGGTGTAGTTTTTGCTTTAGAACCCATAAACTGGGCCAGAAATGGTGTGGCAAAATCATTCCAATTTTTTAAGGATCTTTGATGTAGCACTCTCAACCATCTTTGGGCCTTCTCTCCTAAGGTCAATGGAAAGACTCGACACATTATGGCATCTCCTGCTCCTTGCAGCTCCATCCAGGAAGTGTATTTGTCCAAATGGCTAAGAAGGGTCTCATTCTCCTTCGTACTCGATCAATTGTGGCATTTTGAGCTTTTCGAGCAAGGGTTCAATAGGATATCTTTAGTGAAGGAAGAATGGCATTTAGTGAGATATTCATCCATGCGTCCTTTGTCCTTAGCTTCCAAATCAACAATGCGTTTTCTCAAGGCACTTATTTCGGGCTCTGATTGTTCCAATAATCTTTCAACATGGGGCTCAATATGTTTACTCGAAGGTGTTAGAGAGTGCTGAGAGCCTAGTCTATCAAATACGCTGATGGTTTTCCTAGCGACCGACTTTGCTATTATGGCAGAACTCCTGATCTCTTCAGTTTGGCTTTTGGAGGATTTTTCTCCTGAGAACCGAGGAGTCCTTCTGGTGGGAGACCGTCTGGTTCTTTTCCTATGTGGAAATCTACCCCGGTGTCTTGTGGTAGAGCATGGACTTGGTTTCGTTCCAACTTATCGACTACATTTGTCAACTTTTCAATGGCTTTACTCATTATAGTCATTTAAGGGTCGATGGTTTGTTTTGACCTCGTCTTCTTTCAACATTTTGTGGATTGCTGGTTTGCTCAGGAAGAGTGTAAGATTGATTTCCAAACGCTGAAAAATCATCCATGGTGATATTTATTCGTGGATTTTATGGAGAGCTATGTTTAATCGAAGAATAACCTATCTAGAGTGAATAAACTGTGCATCAAGGGAAATAAGTATAAAGCCTAAATTAATAGGTCAGTTTAATAGAAACCAAACCTCATAACTAGAGATCTCATGAACTAGGTTAAATAGAAAAACTAGTTATGATTGACTCGATGAGAATACTTTAAAGTTTTAACTCCTCCCCATTTTTATGATTCAAATAAGAATCGCCAACCAATGATTGATTAAGATAAATTATACTTTTAAAAATTATTATTTCTTCTAAATAGTGCAAGTGGAGTATTGTTAGGTTCCATTTATAGAACATCACTTATGTGAGTACGAAGTTGACCGATTTTATGAGAATATATTTAGATGAATTCTCATGCGCTTGTAGAATCCAAGAAGGTTCAAGATTGAAATAATGAACATAATAGAGAATCAAAGTTTGGCCTTATTCAAATTTCAATGTTTTCTATGTGAAAAATGTGTTGCAAATTGCGACTGAGAATTTGAAGCATAACGCTTATGGCTTTTTATATCTCATTGGACTTTTAAATGCATTCCAATGATCATATGTGATAATCTTGAACTCCTTCAAGAACTATACTATCAACCCAACTCTTTTGACTTTAATTAGGATTCTATAATTTCTATTTTGACTTTGATTACAACTCGATAAACTCCTAATACAATTCAAATAGGATTTGATTTTGACTAAGGAAATTGCCAATTACAAATTTAAAAATTGGCAATTATAATTTACACTTAATAATCTCTTCCTTTAGCATTCCGTAACAAAATCATATTTATTTCAAAGTCAATAAGTCTTAAACTACTCAAAAATAAACTTTCCAAAAAAATTGTTCAATAATATGTCAATCTATTTCCTAAAACATATGGAAACCACAATACCACGTGAGAAGAAAAATGAAGCTAACAAAATCAAAGTCATGTAACTAAGTTAAATAAAAACATAATAAAACATGTGTAACACTGAAACATGCAATATCATGTGAATTATAAATTATAGAATTTTATTTTTCATGAGTATTTAAATGTATCGTCATAAATAGTTATTTGCTTACTTATAGATGTATAATTCATAATTAGTAAACTTTTTTCACATAACTTATTTTAAACCTATATGGAGTAAATTGTATAAGTCATTCATGTGTGAAAAGTGCCATTAAATTCATGTAAGCAAGTCTCAAAGTATTAAATTAATGAGAAAGGACGTGCAAAGAATCACTGGTGAATGAATATATTCGTCAAAATATGAAGTCAAACTCAATATTATTAGGACCATTAAGATACCATGCATGCTTAATTCCTTAGGTCATATAGTCTACGAAAAAAAGTATAAGATTGTCTCACAATATTTTATGTAATTCAAAACAATTTCTTTAAAACTCAAAAATAATCCTTTTTTAAGGGGAATATACAATAGTTTAGGTCAACGAGTTTAAAGGTCATTCCATATTTAAAGTCAATTCATTATACAGATGACCGTCATCCCAAATCTCAAATGCGCGATCAAAACCCACTGACAAGAGTTTAATGTGTGTAGTGCATAAAATACATGTAATAACATATACCAAGTACTCCAAACAAGTTCTAAACAAATTAATGGAAATTTAATTTACCAATTATGAACCTAACTAGTACTTGATAGGAAAATAACATGTTTAGAAAATATAGAAAATATTTTCCTTTTTCATTTTTTTAAATTTCATTTTTCAAGATAATAAATAAATTAAAAACAAATAAAGAAAAAGTTTAGAGTGCATGCATAAATATGTAGATACCATGAATAATGTAGATGCAAGCACCTAACTACCAACTCAATGAGGTACAAAAATACTCTTACCATGAAGAGCAACGTGAACAATAACGCAATATAAATCATCGTTTTGACTTGTGAGTTCACTATTTATTACCTAAATCTTCTTAGAAAAAGATGTAATCTTAGTCAACTAAGTCATCAACTCAGTCAAGTGACTCACTTGATTAGTCAAGTATCTAACGTGAGTAGTTAGATCTTGTTTATTTTTTCTAATCAAGGGCTTACGACATTTAAGTCTAATGTGACCTAAAATACAATAATTATGACATGTGAGAATGAATTTAAAAATAATTATAGATTTCAAATTTTGAACCTTAAGTGGAGGAAACTTATGTTACTCCGATGATTTTAGTTCTCGGACACCAATATTCTTGATCTTGTTCCTATTCAAGATCTCACGACACTTGGGCCTTATGTGTCCAACCTTACCACAATGGTGACACATGTGGATTAATTTGGGAGTAACTCTAGGTCTCAAATTTTGAACCTTAGGCATCGAGGTAGGTACAAACTTATTTTTCGAGGTTTGAAATCACTTGAAAGTTTTAAATTATTTAGACTCACGTGCGGAATTATACAATTAAATCAAACAAGTCAATATATCCCAAGTTTGAATACCACAATCAATAATTGAAGTAGTAAAGAACACCAACGATGATCATTGAGAAACCCCAAGTGGGTAAAAATTTCAAGCACTTTGTCAGTCAATAATCCACTATAAATCGAAAAAAACTTACAGTACGGTCCAAACCCGTCTACCCCGTAGAACTTCTGACTCAATTCATGCAGTATCCATTGATCCTACTAGATGCGTGCTCCTTTAAAATGAATTCCGACTCATGGTTTATACCTTACCCTTCCTGGACTACATGCTCCTGACTCCAGATCCCAACTCTTTGTATCTCACGTTAGTCCTCCTGAATTTGTGCTTCTGCAACAGCTCCTGATCCCTAGTATCGATTTATCTCTGGTGGATTAAATGACTTGGTGTTTGATCAAAAGATTTTGTATGTTTTGATATGTGTTTTAATATGAAACATTATTGCTAAATCAACAAATCAAAGTTTGGATGAAATTATGGCTCAAATAATATGGTGGTTGAATCTTTGAATCAATAAATGTGTTTTGGATTTTCAAATGAATGATCTCTATAAAAAATATGATTCAACACACTTTTGGACGTTCATAGAGCAGAATATATATATATAGGGAAAAGTGTTTGGGGGTAAAAAGGGATTGAAAAATCAAGTATTTGAAGCAAAACAGAATTCTAAACATCGACACGTCGCTCGAGCGCCAAGCCAATGACAGGCAAGCAACAGCTGAGCAATCATAAATATTTCTATCATAACTTTCTCTCTCGATATCTCATTGAGGTGATTGAAGATACGTTGAAAAGCTAACTCAAAAGGCTACAATTATTCTACATATCCTTATCCAAATTTCAATATTTTCTATGTGAAAAATGTGTTGCAAATTGTGACTGAGAATTTGGAACAAAAAGGATTGAAAATCAAGTGTTTGAGCAAAACAGAATTCTGAGCGTCAAGCCAGCGACAGGCGAGCAGCAACTGAGCAATTGTCATTATTTTTCTCATAACTTTCTTTCCTGATATTCGATTGAGCTGATTCAAAATGGGTTGGAAAGGTAACTCAATGAGATACAATTATTCGAGAAATAGCCTTATCCAAATTTCAATGTTCTCTATGTGAAAATTGTATTGCAAATTGTGAATGAGAATTTGAAACATAACTTGTACGGCTCTTCAATACTCTTTGGACTTCTAAATGTATTTGAATGATCATATGTGATAATATTGAACTCATTCAGGGACTATACTACCAACCCAACTCTTTTGACTTAGGATTCTATAACTCATATTTTGACTTTTATTGCAACTCGATAAATTCCTAATACAGTTCAACTATGACTTGATTTTGACTAAGAAAATTGCCAACTACAAATTTAGAAATTGCCAATTATAGTTTGGACTTAACAATAATGATCGACAATTCAAAATGTTGCATTCACTGATTAACCAAATGAGTTCGATAGATTCTTACGAAAGAAGGTTCAAAGCGAAAATTATCTATTCTAATGCATTATATTTCAGATAGTACTATTCTTCGTCTTCCTTGTTACGAGTTGAGTTCTTCAATTCATGTGAAGGATGATTGGAATTTAAGATTATATAAAGAATGTGTGAATTGGGATTAATTCTCCAATAGTTTCAATAATTGCTTGCAACTTTTCTAGTGCAAAAGGTGCATGACAAAGAGTCGTAACCTTTTGATAGGGTGCGATCTAGACCACTAGATCATGATCCAATCTGAAATGGTGCGATCAATTGATTAAAATTAATTTGCAACTAAAGATGTGACCATTGAAGAAGGATGCATTGAAATCTATAAATTGGATCCTCCTAATTCCATTTTCTTCACTTTAAATCAATTCTATATAATTGATTTCTTATTATCTCCTTCAAATTAAGTCAAAATGATTTTGGAGTTTTGTATTTGATATCTAGTATTCAATATCTTTCAATATAGAAGATTACAGTCAACTTTCGATTCATGCGACAAAATTAGGATTATGTTATAATAATTTTGAAAGAATTTGGGAGACAAACGTTCATTTGATCATATTATCACTAGAGCAATGAGCAAAATTTGTCTTAAGGAGATTTCAATCTGTATACCTTGCCTCATTTCATCTTCTTCGAATTTTCTAAATTTCAGTAAGTCATTTGGCATATTGTTTTATGCGCATATACCGGTTTTAGTAATTCAAAATTCAATCCCGTTTATTGCACAAGTAAGTCGATATTTTACTAGTTAAAGAAATACAATTATACACCAATTTCTCCAACACTTTTATCTCTACCTCCACTATAATTGTAAAATGTCGAGTAAACTTGCGTGACGAACTTGGTTTAACCGTGATTGTTGACATGTAAGTCTGAGCGATAGGGATTAATTTAATGAAAACTGTCTGGATCTTATTTTTGTACACGAGTTCCGGATAATATATAATATTGTTTTCTTTACACTAATTAACTATTAATAGTGTTTGAAAACAAGTTATTCCGAATTCTTCACCAATGTTAAATTGCAAATTTAGTTCACAATCTTTTTCCTTGCACTTTTCGTCATTGTACTTTTGGTAGTGGATAGATGCCATTTGTGGTCATTGAACTTTTAGCAAAATGTCAATTAGGTCACCAAATTTTATTTCATCTTGATTGGATCGCTGAACTTCAATTTTGTTTTAAATTTCAACCCTTCGTCACCTCTTCTCTTGCAAATTTGATGAAAATTACTAAATTGAAAATCATACCATAGTGCATCTTCCACATAATTGTCATGTGACATTCCATATTATCACTATGCTAAGTCTTATAAGTGTTAAAACATGTCTTTAAAACCTTTTAATCTACATACATTGTCTGATTGTCATAACAATCATTTTATCATTTTCGATTTTAAGATATCACGTAACGATTACATGAAAGGTGAATTACAGTATTATGCGAACTATGTAAGTCTTGTAAGGTACAGAAGGCGTACTGGTGAATTTTGAGACTAAATTAAAATTCAATAATCAGATTGAGACAAAATTAAGTTCAAAATCTCAATCAAAAATTTCACTAAAAGTCAATGCACAGGGAGGTGGTTCAGATTAAAGTAATCTACGTAAACTAGTGAAAGAACTATGCACCTTTCCAACAGAAATTAAAAATGACTAGGAAGCTGCCCCAACAAATAATAATATGTATTTGACTGTCTTTATATAATTGTTTTAGCTTATAAGTTGGTATGTATACAGTTGTCTTAACTTGGAAAAAAAGCAAGTTGTGAGCGACATCCAACAATTATACCCCAAACTGCAACATCTCCTAAGTGTACAAATACAGAGACAAACCTTCCCGTAGTCTTTACTTTTCTCAAACATAAAGCTATCCATAATTCATATATTTTGACATTTCAATGATCATTCTTAAGAACCTTAATGATGCATCAACTAAGAATGGGTTGTTGATGACAAGGAAAGACAGTGTGAAAATTATTGTGTGGAAATGTTAAAAAATTTGTCGATACTAAGTTAGCCAAGCACAAAGATTGAACTTCAATCCAAATGTGAGTCGAGCAAGCCATGAGTCCCGGATAATCATATAGTAAGGCCAAATTATAAATCTTTGTTCAATTTGGGTTTGTTTGAGCCCCGATATTGGAAGAGTTTTGAGTTTTTATAGTGATTTTTTTCGAATAATATATGATTAAAATGTTGGAAAAAGCAATGTTTTAAAAATCGAACCGAACATTGATCCGGAAAAATGAAGAGGATCAAATGGTCGAACCAATGTTAAACCGGGGTCGACCAGGAAATTAAATAAAATTTTATTTGAGTGTATACTATTTAAAATATAAATTACTATATAGATATAACTTTTTTTAAAAAAAAATATTAAGTTAAATAGTATTATAAGTTTTTTCATTTGTTAATTATTTTTTTAACAATTATTTCATTACATAAAAGTTAAAGGGGCCACAAAAAAGATAAGCGATATGAGAAATAGGGAAATAGGTAGGTAGGCCCAATAATGTTATAAACCTAAAAACTTATTCCATTTCTTCAAGACAGTGTTTCCTTGTCATTTTCTTCATGCCGAATCTTCTTCTCAGTTTATCCGGCGACTTCTTCTTCTTAGTTTATTCCCATCAGCTTATTCCGGATATATATATATATATATATATATATGTGTGTGTGTGTGTGTGTATGTATACGATAATCTTTCAAATCACTTGGGCAAGTCAAAGAAGCATAAGATCTTTTCTTTCTACCTTATTGCTTTTTTTTTATTATTATTATTAAAACTCAATAAAGCCGTATCCGGTTCACCAATTACCGATTGAACCAGCTACTATATCGGATTTTTACCGGGTTTTGTTTCTCCGGTTAAAATGATGTAATCGAACCGGTCACAGGTTTTTCCTGTTGAACTCGTCGGGCATGTTCAATTTTCAAAATAATAGGAAATTTACATGTAAAATTATTTTATTGAGAGTATCTCGAATTAAAAATTAATTTGAGAAAATATGAATTTTTATAAAATGGGACTTTTAACTTTATTATTTATTCAAAAGTTCCTACCGACAAAAATTAGAATGACCACGTCGGATTACCCTCCCTTCGAAGCTACACTATAGCTAATTACATTGAATTGGATTGGCCATTTGGTGAAATTAGTCCAGCCGTCACCAACAATTAACATCTTAATCCAGCATCTAACCCCTTTGATTTTCCTTTAGGAATAATTAATCAAAGAGGTGATCGTGTGGCTCCTTGTAACCTTCACCGCGAGTGACCTTTTAAAGGATTATGCCATTTGTATACTATTTTTTTTTTAATATCCTTATTGATATTTGCATTGTTGTTAATAAATAATTGAATGGAAAAACCCTTTTTTTTTTTTTTTTTAAACTGTCCTATTGAATAAGGAAAATGCTAAAGGTACATTCGGCAATCCATCCAATAGGAGGCCATCGGGTGTCCATTATGGACACCCGTATGTAGCCTTCAGTGTACAAGTAGAACAATCCATTGGATAATACCACGTGACAAAACAAAAATAATGATGTACGATTGATTGTCTTTTAAAAATGTTGCTTTATAGGTTCATTTTTTCCCCCCCTAAACTCATTTTTAATCTCAAATCCTCTCAATAAAAATATTTTGCAAGTAATCTCAAAGTTTTTCCTTATTTTTTGACAACATTTAAAAAAAAAAAATCACTATTACAAAATCAATTTTTGTAAAAGTTATGCTCAAATAGCTCCAAAAGTGTTTATAGACCCATGTGGCTTTTTTGCAAACCTATTCTGGAAGAGAAATCTCTTATAATTTTGTTTTGAACGCTAATTAAGGTAGTTTTCCCATAAAACTTTTTGATGTCATGTAGAAGCCTCGTCAAACGAGCTCATGAAATAAATATTGTTTCTGTGACTGCATATTGACTTAGTTGACTCTAAATCCGTTTGATTTAATTTAAAAAATATATTAAAATATGAGTCAAAGACAATATTTGATCTTAACCATATATTTCATGAAGCTCAAAACTTTTCGACCACATATTCATTCAATTTTTATCAAATTCTACTACAAATTCGATTTTTATCTCAGCCAAACATGAACTTCATATATAAATGATAAGATTTAATTTGTTGTTGGTGACGTTTATCGACAAAAAATCACAGTCTCGTTTCATTGTAAACTTTTAAATTAATAACTATTCTTGCTTAAATCACTTTTTTTTTTTTTTCTTTTTAAATAATTAAGTTACACTAACTACATGACCATGAAAAGGAAAAGTTGGTCATGCATGGAGTATCTACTAACTAAGAGTTTTTAATATTTCAGGGTACCCCACGTAATAACTAACATGTTAAAATCTTTAGGAAAAATTATATTTTATAATTCATTGTCAATGTCTCAATCTTGTTATTTTCCACAAAATTTATTTTCAATGTTAAGAACATTGGATATAACGTCCTTATAATTGATATTTCAATCTAGAATCTTAAATTTGAATATCTTATTATTATATATTTTTTAAAAT
>CAIGRH010055262.1:0-22611 GCA_903798295.1 Fraxinus nigra | reverse complement strand
CATGTTTTGAGGTTTCAATGATTTCTATTTACTTATTGTTTCCACAATTATTATGCATGTGATTGTGTGAGTATAGTGATATATTTCATGCATTCGAGAGAATGAGAATAGATTTGACAAGGTATTAATCACCGTAGGATCTGATGAGGGATAGAGATATACCCCAATGTTTTGCGTGAATCTCTAAGTGATCATAAAATTACATGCATTTTTGTGANTTTATTCTTTTCTCCATGTTAGGTTGGTTATTTCTGTGCTAGGAGATCGATGAACCTTGCTATGTAAACTTTGAATTCTAGTTTTACAATATTTGACAATTAAAACATGTTTTGAGGTTTCAATGATTTCTATTTACTTATTGTTTCCACAATTATTATGCATGTGATTGTGTGAGTATAGTGATATATTTCATGCATTCGAGAGAATGAGAATAGATTTGACAAGGTATTAATCACCGTAGGATCTGATGAGGGATAGAGATATACCCCAATGTTTTGCGTGAATCTCTAAGTGATCATAAAATTACATGCATTTTTGTGAGTTTTCATTCGTCATAGAGATATAGTCGAATGGTTTACATGAATAGGTTTAACATTACTTGAGAGAGATTGTTGGATAGGTTAGGATCATTGATTTTTCAAATTATCAAGCATATTGTCAATATTATAGAACTAGATTCAAGGTGAACATTGCATGGCGAGTGTAACTACTTGGAACGATCTAGCCCACAAATTCTGCACGAAATTCTTCTTACCGGCCAAGGTTACGAGATTTAGACACGAAATATCAATATTCGGCCAAAATGAATCTGAATCGTTATGAGGCATGGAAAAGATTTAAGAACATGCTAAGAAAATGTCCTCAACATCGGTTCGATAAACCATTACAAATCAGATTCTTCAATATAGGACTTCTTTCGACTTTCAGGAGCATGGTCATCAAATGGCTCCTTGACTACAAGAACAATCGATGGAGGTTGGGAGTTGTTTGAGAGAATGGCTAGTACTTCAGCCATGTGGTCTTCAGATAGAAGGGGTCTAAAGAAATCAAATGGAGTCTACGAGGTAGATACCTATTCGACCTTAGATACAAAGATTGATTCCTTATTTCACAAGGTGGAGAGCATATCACAAACAGCAAGCTCAGCACAAGTAAAAAAGTTCAATTGTAAGGAGTGTAGAGTAGAACATGACACAATCGAATGCACTGTCATTTCACTAGGAATTGCACATGTGGAGTATGCGTAGTGGGGTCAACGTCAGTACAACAACCCTCATTCTGACACTTATAACCCAAGGTGGAGAAATCATCCTAATTTCTCTTGGGGTGGAAATCAAAATCAAAACCACAACGACCTTAAGGGCAATTTCAGTAGAAGAAGAAACCCTATTTGTAGGAGATGTTTGCAAAACTTATGAAAAAGATAGATAAATACATGGAGACAACAAATCAGTTCATGAGGAAGACGAAAACAAACTTTCAAAATCAAGGTGCAACTATTAAAAATCTAGAGACACATATGGGACAGTTAGCTCTTTCTATGACATGAAAAATACCTAGTGCATTGTCAAGTAATACAAAAGTGAATCCTAGGGAGCATGCTCAAGCCATTACTACAAGAAGTGAAATTTAGCTACACGAGATACATGTGAAAAGGTCGGGTACAGATAAAGAAATAGTGGAGTCTTTTGAAAAAGAAAATGCGGAACAGACTGACAGTACCATGAAGACACCGGTGAAAATAAGTCCAGAGATATCACAACAATTGCCAGCAAATCCGATTAATCTCTATAAGCCATCCATTTCATTTCAACAACGATCGAAGAAGCATAAGATGGGGCAACAAATGTCAAGTTACGCCAAATTCTTAAAAGACATTCTATCAAACAAATGGAAGCTAGAAGAACATGAGACATTGATGTTGACTGAGGAATGAGGCACGAGAATTCATAAAAAGCTCCCGTCAAAATTGAAAGATCTATGGAGTTTTACTGTCCTTTGCACTATTGTGGATTTTTATTTTGACAAAGCTTTGTGTGATCTTGGTGCAAGTATTAATCTAATGCCCCTATCTGTTTTTAGGAAACTTGGATTAGGAGAAGCCAAGGCAACCACAGTGACACTACAGCTAGCTGATCGATCATTAACACATCCAAGGGGAATAATAGAGGACGTGCTAATCAAAGTGGAGAAATTTATCTTCCCTGCCAATTTCTTCATCTTGGATATGGAAGAGGACAAGGATGTTCCGTTAATTCTTGGCAGGCCATTTTTTGCCACTGGCAGAGCACTAATTAATGTTCAGAAGGGGCAGTTGATTCTGAGACTTAGTGAAGAACGGATCTCTTTTAATGTTTTCATGGCTATGAAGTTTTCAATAGAGTCGACAATTGCTTCCAGATTGATGTTCTTGACAAGGTGGTTCATGACACATTTCTACTTCAACATCCTTTCGATGCATACGAGGCATGTATCACACATTCTCAATTAACAAATTCAGAAAACTTGAGATTGAGACATGTGCAAGTTTATGGAAACTAACCCACCGAATTCTCGAAAATGGCATTTTGAGAAACGTAGAACATGAACCAAAAAGCATGTACCATCCATTCAGCAGCCGCTAAAATTGGAGCTCAAGCAATTACCACCTGATCTTAGATATGCATACTTAAGGGGGTCAAGAACACTTCCAGTGATTGTCTCTAACACAATAAGCAAGGTAGAAGAAGAAAGGCTACTGCAGATACTCAGGGATAACAAAATAGACATTGAATGGACCATAGAAAATATAAAAGGGATCAGCCATTCACTATGCATAAATAAGAGCTTCATGGAGGAGAATTTTCGACCAAGTGTAGAGAGTCAGCGGAGATTGAATCCCAACATCAAAGAAGTGGTTAAATCAGAGGTATTGAAGCTCGTAGACGCATGAATTATTTATTCTATATCAAACAGTACCCGAATCAGCCCAGTTCAAGTTGTACCAAAGAAAGGAGGAATCACAGTTGTGCAGAATGAGAAGAACGAGTTAATCCCCACTAGAACGGTTACGAGATGGAGAGTCTACATCGATTACCGTAAACTGAATACAACTACACGGAAAGATCATTTTCCTCTCACATTCATTGATTAGAGGTTAGAAAGGTTAGCAAGGCATTCATACTACTATTTTCTCGATGGATATTAGGAGTACAATCAGATACCAATAGTGCCAGATGACAAGAAAAAGACCACTTTCAGTTGTCCCTATGGTAATTTTGCTTACGGTAGGATACGTTTTGGTCTATGCAACATCCCTGCCACATTTAAGAGATGTATGATGGCTACATTTTCTGACATAGTTGAAAAGTTTATAGAAATATTCATGGATGACTTATCTATTTTCGAATCTTCATTTGATGAATGTTTGAAACATCTTA
Source organism: Fraxinus nigra (assembly GCA_903798295.1). Lineage (NCBI taxonomy): Eukaryota > Viridiplantae > Streptophyta > Magnoliopsida > Lamiales > Oleaceae > Fraxinus > Fraxinus nigra. The sequence goes on along the minus strand of CAIGRH010055262.1, from coordinate 19,192 downwards.
ATTTGGTCCTACAGAGATGCAGAGAAATGAATTTGGTGTTGAATTGGGAGAAGTGTCATTTCATGGTGCAAGAGTGAATTGTTTTAGGACATCGAATTTCAGCAAATGGGATTAAGGTAGACAAAGCAAAGATTCAAGTTATTGAGAAAGCTACATCCACCAACATTAGTAAAGGGCGTTCACAATTTTCTCGGGCATGTCGGGTTTTACAGACGCTTCATTTAGGATATCTCGAAGATAACAAAGCCATTATGCACCTTGTTGACGAAAGACAACCAGTTTGAATATACTGAGGAGTGCATATCAGCCTTAAACACCTTAAAACAGAAGCTTAATTCAGCACCGATAATTGTTGCACCGGTCTGGGGACTACCTTTTAAGTTGATGTGTGATGCTAGTGACTACGTCGTGGGAGCATTTATGGGACAGAGGAAAAATAAGATCTTCCATGTAATATAATACGCAAGCAAAACTCTAAATGATGCTCATGTGAATTATGCAACAACTAAGAAGAATCGTTTAGCTGTAGTGTATACATTTGACAAATTTTGGTCATACCTTGTGGGGTCAAAAGTCATCGTTTATACAGATCACGTTGCATTGAAGTATCTGTTGACAAAGAAGGATGTCATACCGAGATTGATCCAGTGGATTCTATTGCTGTAGGAATTTGATATTGAGATTAAGGACAAGAAAGGCACTGAAAATATGGTAGCAGATCCAGATTGAAGCTAGATGAGCCTGAAGAGTCAGCTGACATAAATAAGGTCTTTCCAGACGTGCATATATTTAGCGTGGAATAAGCACCTTGGTACGCTAATATTGTCAATTACTTGACAAAATCTATCCATCTACCAGACTATACGAGTCATCAGAAAAAGAAAATTTTTGCGGAGTTTAATTACTATTTTTGGGATGATCCAAATTTGTATAGGAGAAGGGCAGATCAGATCATTTGACGATGTGTGCCTGAGGAAGAGGTGCCTCAAATACTTGAGCATTGCCATGCATCTGCTTATACGGGGCATTTTGGAGCTTCTAAGACAGCAGCCAAGATTGTACAGTCGGGGTTCTACTGGTCTACATTGTTTAAGGATGCATTCGAATTTGTGAAATGATGCGACATGTGTTAACGCACAGGAAATATCTTATATGGACATGAAATGCCTCTAAATAATATTTTGGCAGTGGAACTTTTTTATGTTTGGAGGATAGACTTCATGAGGCCATTTCCCCCATCGTTCTCCAATCAGTACATCCTGGTAGCAGTTGACTATGTATCGAAGTGGGTGGAAACGGTAGCATTACCAACGAACGATGTAAATGTGGTAATGGGGTTCTTTCAAAGCACATTTTCACCTGATATGGTACACCGCAGGTCATAATTAGTGACGGAGGAAAGCACTTCTGCAATCGTCAGTTTGAACAGCTATTGAGTAAATATGGTATCAAACATCAAGTGGCTACCCCATACCATCCCCAAACAAGCGGGCAAGTTGAAGTGTCAAACCGGAAATTGAAAATAATTCTTGAAGTGACATGAATCCTTCAAGGAAAGTCTGGTCCAAAAAGTTAGATGATGTGTTGTGAGCTTACAGAATGGCATTCAAAACCTCTATAGGCATGTTTCCTTACCGCCTAATTTTTGGAAAAGCATGTCACTTACTTGTTAAATTGGAACACCATGCATTCTAGGCACTTTGAAATTGGAATTGACAGCAGCTGGTGAAAAGCAGTTGCATTAATTAAACGAAATGGATGAATTTCGGTTTGAAGTATATGAGAATGTAATCTTTAGAAGGAGCGTACCAAGAAGTGGCATGACATGCATATTCAATGGCAAGAGTTTCTAGTAGGACGGAAACTACTGTTGTATAATTCCAGACTCAAGCTCTTCCCGAGAAAATTGAGGTCACGATGGTCGGGTCCATATACGGTTACAAAAGTTCTGTCGTACTGTGAGGTTGAGAGCAATCATGAAAGCAAAGGGAACTTCTTAGTGAATAGACAATAGCTTACGCATTGTTGGAGCGGGAAATTTCCAAAAGAAAAGTCCATTGTCCACTTTATACAGCTGGAAAAGAGCACCACGGTAAAGTCGAGCTATCGACTATAAACTAGTGCTGGTTGTGAGGCAACCCAACATATTCTTCCCTTTTATTTATTCTGCTTTCTGCATTAAATTATAAATTTGTCATGTTTTCGAGATTTTTAGGCATAGTAGGTAGTTCATCGTCTCTAGGAACCCTTAAGCATCCAAGCATGATCCCATGCAGTTTATAATATGTCAAGAATCTGTTTTGAGGTGTTGAAATGGTCATTTATCAACTTTGTACAAAAATCATGTGTTTCGGAGCAAAGGGATAAAACCTGTATTTTTTAGAATTCACGTGTGTTTTCAAGTTAGAAGTAATTCATGGCCTACACGCACATACAGTGATTTGAAATGTGTTTTGACAAGTAGTGGGAGCGTTGAAGCGCCGGGTTGCATTGAGGGTTAAAAAAATCGACATTTTCGTGAAAATCGACCAAAAATGAGGTTTTACGGGATTGAATAGATTTTCCAGGATTTTTCACGTTGAACTACCTCATTTTACTCATATAAACGTGGTTGGTACGACAATCGAGGTAATGGGGTCACCGAGGGTAAAAACTGGGAAATTGAAATTTCAATGAGAAACCCAGCATTGCTAGTAGTCCATGAGGTCGCATAGCACTACCAGCCATGCGGTCGTACAGACCAAGTAAGGGCCAAAATTGGCCCTAACCTTTTGTTCCATGTGGTCGCATGAAACACTACCACACCATTCATTTTCCATTTTTAAACACACACCAATCCACACATCACCCGGCCACTACAAGCACACATCCAAACACGAACACACACCATGCACATATCACCAAGGATCTAAACTTCAACTCATCAAAACCACTTACATCCCAACAAAGAATTCAAAATATGCTTCATTTTGCCCTAGGTTTTAACTCTTTCTTTTTCCTTCATGTTTCCTTGAAATGCTTAATAAAGGAGATGGGGGTTTAGGTAGATGTTAGTTTATGTTTGAGTGCATTGTGTTGGCTAATTCTTGGCTTGAATTGTAACCATGGTGTACAAGAAATTGCTAAACCAACTTGATGCATCTTATGTGTTCGATGAAATGCGCGTGGACATTTGTGATAAACTGACATTATTTTCGAATTCGACATGTTTCTTATCTGTTTTGAAATGCTATGTGTGTTGCTTCCCATTGCAAAAAGAAGTTGGAGCACACCAACCCTCACATTTCCACACATAACCATGACATGGATAGGCATGGGTCATTTCATGTCCCTCACTTCGGCCCCCGATTTTCTAGCTCATTTGACACCCATTTAATCTAAATTATGGATATGCGTTATATTACTATGCCTACTTGTGTATGCCTAGAGGTTGTCTGGAAAAATTTCAATTCTTCCCGATGGTGTATGATGGCGAACTTGCTTGGTTGAATACGTGTCTAAATGTCACATTTTCATTATTCTTCCATGATTATTAGTTCATTGCACCACATTTTGCCATGTTTTGGTTGTTATCCACCTTCTTGCTATATTTTGTCTCACATGGCATCATTTCCTCATTTATACTTTTTTGGCTAATTATAAGCCACATTTAACTTTGCACATGCACTACACTCTTAGACAACTATCCTCTGCTTTAGTGCCTATTTTCTTTTCTTATCTTCAAGCCCTTCTACTTCAGGTTTAATGCATCACATATAACTTACATGTTTAAATTTTCTTTGTGTTAAAGAATGCTTCCTAAACGTACATCCAGAGGAAACAAAAATGTTGGCTCTACTTCGAGTATAGCCCAAACACAGGCACTTGAATGAGGTGTGTGACAATTTATGGACAGTGTAGCTCGTGTCAAATACTCTGAGATCATCTTCCATTGGGCAATCAACAACGAGCGACCGGTTAGGATTGATGACTTTCCAGGTTTTGAATCGATCACTTTGATTCAGAATTATGGTAGGGAGAAATTAGTGGAGCAGCCGCATCCTGTAAATGAGGGTCTAGTCAGAGAGTTCTATGCAAATTTTAACAGCGAGATTGACACACCGGGAACTAAGCACCAATACTAGACATAGGTGCGGGACATATGGATCATGTTTACGCCCGAGGTCATTCACAATTTTTACCAACTATCGTGGAACAATGTGGTTCCTATCCCAGGCGATTTCCACTGACCTGAAGTCGCGGAGGTGTTACTTGGGTGTGCAAATGCATGGCCACTTCAGACAGCGGAATGGATCAAATCGAGTTCGATCCCTCTATTGCTATCTTGTTGCCTTCATATGCCACAACATCAAGCCGACCTCATACCACACCGCATTTACGATTCCCAAGGCCGATTTTCTATATCATTTGATTCGGGGGAACAAGATCGATCTTGCGACATTCATATATGAGCAGATTCATGCAGTAGGAGTTTAGGATGACCGTCATAGCTCCTTGATACTTCCATGTTTAATTAGTGGCATTTGCAAGATCTTGGACATCCCTATCCGACCAAGGGAACTCCTCGAGAAATCGAGCTCACTTATCAAGTGCAGCACGTTGGAGGTACAAAAGAGGGGTCGGGTGAACCACTTGGAGAAGTTGGCACAGGAGCAGTAAAGACAGCAGCGAGTCATACAATGGGACGATGGTGCAAATATCGAATTACCTCAGCCGAATGTCGATACACAGCTGCTGAGACAGATGTTTGCTACCATGATCGACTCCAGCCAGGACATTCAGAGTCTTTAGCAGGCCTTTGGAGCCATGAACATTAAGATGCAGACGATGCGGAATGATTTTCAATGATTTGGCCATTTTACCTCCACTGCCAGTAGAGATCTCATACAACTCGACGAGAAATAGAAACAATGAATAGGAGGTTGGGCATGTACGTGGGTCGGGTAGACTGGATTCAGTTGCGAGCCAATGAGATATGGGATCGACTAGGAAGCATGGTGATAGAGGTTAGAGAACAGACCACTGTCATTCGGGGTCTTCAGTCCGAGCTTTCCCACCAGTCTGAGTTGATGTACTAGATCCTGGCTCGGCTACCTCCGCCACTTGGAAGCAGCATTGCAGGTCCTAGTTTTCAACCACCACCTCCATATTGATCATGGAAGTAGTAGTTACTCTCTATGTTTTTAATTGCTAAATGTCCTCACTTATTCATGTTTAACTTTTGTTTGTGTATTTCAACATTGAGGGCAATGTTCAAATTAAGTTTGGGGGTTGGTATAATCATCCATCATATTTGTGTTACTCTACTACTTTACTTTACTATTTTTCGTGTTTTTGTCGAGTGATTTAAAAAAAACATTTGAACTTTGTTATTACAGCTTTCATTTAGTTAGTTTCAGTTTTCTTATTAGTTAATTTCTAGCATTAAATTTGAATTGTGTGCTTGTGTGGGTTTTGATAGCATTGCCGGCAATGATGTTGATATTGGAATAGAATGTATTAGGAACTACAGATATGGTGCACAACTTGGTTGATCAATACCTACTTGTGTGAAACTTGACATAATTCGCTCACGACACTCATGTTTACATTTTGAGTTGATGATTTAATTTATTATGTAGAAGTTAGTTGAAGATAGTGATCGAAATAGCATTTGTTAAACTTAAACATGATTCATGTTTAGAACAGTTTGGAGGTGTTTGAACTGTTGTAAAGGACCGTTGAGATAGGTAGGGGCTCCATGCATGTCAATTTCTTGTGTAGATTATCGAAAACCAATGAGATGAAAATGATGTAAAAGTCTTAATTTAGGGTGATATTCTAGAGGCTAAATGTTTGTGAAATAAGGAGCATAGCACTAGTCACTGTGTGAATAAAAAGAATAAATAAATATTTTCTCGGGCTTGTATAACTTGAGTGAATAAGCCTGCAAGGGTTTAAAACCTAGTGCCCTATGGTCATCTGACTTGGGAGTCATTGGCCTAAAGCTCGTTATAGGGGTTATATAGAAAGCAAATGAGAATATATATATATACAAAGATATATAAAATACATTGACTAAGCCCCAAGACATTTGGTTAATAGAATTACACCTTTAATGCAAGATAAGTAGCTTAGTTTAGTTTTGACAGTTGAAGTAATAAAAAATAAAAAGAGTCCCTGCATATTAAAATGTGAGCTTGTGATAGTTCGACTCATCCAGACTAAGAAAAGGTAAGGAATAGATGTGAATGAGTTCAACTTTAGAACACGCCCCGAAAAATTGAATGAAAAGAATAAGTTTGGAGGTATGTGCATCTCTTGAGCGACGAAAGGAAAAACATGACCACTGTGGGTTGGAAATGAACCAATTTTGAACTCGATATGTTGACATGAGTTCACACACACACATACACGTGTTTTACACTCAGCAGGTAAAGGTTGATTTTAAATTGTGTGCTATTGACATTATTCCATGTGTGCTGATTAATGAATTCCAATCCTGAGATACGGCATGTTATCGAACTATGTTTGTGTTGAATAAAGTCATTTTCTTATTTGAGGACAACAATAATCTAAGTTTGGGGGAGTTGATAAGTGCATTTTCCAACACTTATTTGGCCACATAAAATGATTCATTGTTGACACAAGCATTTGAACATGGCTTAATTCTATCTAATTTCGTTTTGTAGCACTATATTGATGGATTTGGTGGAACGTAAGAGAACATTGGTGAAAAAGGACCAAAAATGAAGAAAATAAAAGTTCAGGAACCAAAATACAAATAGCAAAAAGATAACTCAAGGCCCGACTCAAGAACTTATATGAGTTAAATCATAATTTAAGGGAGGCATGGGATGATAGAAGGAAATGAATGACTAAAAGAGGCCAAAAGAAGAGAATGAATTTCGAGGTCCAAAGTGAAGAAAATTGAAAGTTCCTTCTACCATGCGGCCGCATGGTAGACCTAACCATGCAGTCGCACACACCATACCAGGGAGTCAAGCAAGCCATATTGCTGAACCATACGATCGCATAGCTCACAACCATGCGGCCGCATGGTTGAAATTCTGCGTGAGAATTTTTAGTTTCCTTTTTCGAATCAACCACCTATGAAAATGAATATTGTGCATGTATTTAAGCTTAAAATATTCTAGAACAAAGGGGGAGACATCATATGAGACAAAAGAACCCTAGAATATACTTTGAATGAGATCTTGAGGCAAGGATTTCAAGGAACAACAACAAGATTCTTGGATTTTCAAGCTTAATTGCTATTTGGTGATGTCTTCTCTTATATTATTTTCGTATTTTAATCTTTTCTCCATGTTAGGCTAGTTATTTGTGTGCTAGGAGATCAATGAACCTTGTTATGTAAACTTTGATTTCTAGTTTTACAATATTTGATAATTAAAATATGTTTTGAAGTTTGAATGATTTCTATTCACTTATTGTTTCCACAATTATTATGCATGTGATTGTATGAGTGTAGTGATCTATTTCATTCATTCGAGAGAAGGAGAATAGATTTGACAAGGTATTAATCATCATAGGGTCCGATAGAGGATATAAATATACTCCTATGCTTTGCGTGAATCTCTAAGTGATCATAAAACTACATGTATTCTGGTAAATTTACATTCGTCATAGAGATATAGTCGAGTTGTTTACATTAATAGGTTTAACATTACTTGAGAGAGATTGTTGCATATGTTAGGATCATTGATTCTTCAAATTATCAAGCATGTTGTCAATATTGTAGAACTAGATTCAAGGTGAGCATTGCATGGGATTCGTGATCCTAGTGCTCATTTCTAATTCATAAGAAAAAAATTCAATTTGCATTCGAACATTTATTTGCATTTAGTTAGTAACCTTAATTTAAAGTACAAATTAGTCATAGTTTAGTCATCAGTATTTGCAATCATCTCAATTTTCATAAATTCAGTTAAGATCTTGGTAATTGGAATAAAATTAAATCGATCTTCGTGGGACGATATTCAGAACTCTAAATTCCACTTCATTACTTGTTATGAATCGTGCACTTGCGGTAATTTAAAAAAACGAAAAATGTTGTCGTACAACAATAGCGGCTCCAATATTTTATATCTAAGTATGTCATTAGTTTTGCAAAAAATTATCAAACTCTAGATTACAAACCTCTAAATTATTGTGTGTTTTTAATGCTTTCATTATCTTTCCTGATTGGTTCTCTACAAGCATTTTCCTCTGTTTAAACTTTATAAAAGTATCGGTTTTTGTTTTGTTTTAAGAGGAAGACTCAAAACTTTCTTAGAAAAATAATCTATAATACATAAGCAAATACTACATCCATCCCATAAAAATAAACATGCTTTCTTTTTTTATTTGTCTCAAATAATGTCACTCTATTTGTTGAGAGTATGTTGATTTATCATTTTTTTTAATGTGGCCTATCTATTGTGTATTATTATCAATAAATATGAACCACTCATATTTAAACAATTATTCAATGTAGGGTATATTATAAAAAAATGTAAGCAAAAATTTACATTTCCAACTATATAAATTATATTTTTAATATGTGTGAATATGGAAGCAAACATATATTTATGAGACCGAGGAAGTATTTAGTTCCCTATGTCTTGTAGTACTAGAAGGGCCATAAATTAACATGTAGATAGTCTAGAACAAATTTAGACTTACATATACCAACAATAAAATGCAGCCTATGCTGTTGTTCTATCACACAGTGTTACAAAAGAAAATATTGCTTATTACATCATTACTAACATCCTCTCGAGACTTAAAGAAGTTGTAATCCTCTTAAGCTAATATGTCATGTTTTTTGTGCCAAAATTGAGTTTGATCTATGTGAGCAAATGGAGGTAGCAGCTTTTGTACTAAGTACTCGTTTTGCACTAGTGACATATAAGCCATATCTTTTGAGTCCCTTCGATATGATCCGAGACAGACAATCGCTTGGTCGGGTCACGCGAGTTAATGGTTCAAGAAATGGAGTTCATATGAGTGAAGTTGACAAGCTAAGGTTCATGTTTCGTGAAGGGCCTGGGAGTCGAAACGAGTTGAATTCAAAATTTGGAAGATATTTGGAAAGAAAACAAGTAGCGTTGATTAAAATGGGCATAACTCTTAGCTTAAGTGTCGAATTTTTGCCCGTGAGTACAATTCAGAATCATCACGAAATTTTGCACAAAGCTTTGTGGGCACATGGTACTTTTGAGCTTGTGGTCGTACATAAACACATTACAAAATAAGTGAGCTAGATGCCACCTTCAATACATTCTTATGTTTTTCATTATATTGTATAATCATTCCAGAGATGTTATAAATATTAAGTTTCTAATCAGTTCTTATACATATCTAACTCTCTCTAAATTACATATTATTCCATTTTATATTCCAAAAGTAATCTAAATGATATATTATTGTCCATAACCTCCTGCTCTAATTCAATTTCTTTAAGAGAAGCGAATGAATACTTTTGGGTGTCATTTGAAACGAACACCCAAAATTGAGGTTTCATTCTGGTGAAGAAATTGAGATCCAAACATCTTCTTATGAAAATTGTTTGGCACAAAACCAGACACATAGCAAAAGTTGGGGTGGGGGTTGGGGAAGAAGAAGAATGTGGGTGGGTTTGGGTGAATAGTTTTTTTGTTTATTTATTTGAAAAATTTAAGTTTGCCATTAACCATTTTGAAATTGGTCAAAAATTTTATCATTTTACTTTTAAGAATTGGAAAGGTGAGGGGAGACCGTATTCCCTTTAAAGATTTATTCATTTCGACCCTCTTAAATGGAGTTAATAGCTCCACCAACAGGTTTGGACGATAGGGGTCTTCCGCACCAAGAAGGTCATACAGGAGGTATTTTATCAAAATGAAAGGATATAATTGTTTTTCTCAATAGGAGTAAAGGTTAGGGAGGTTTTGAGTCATTCGCCCTACTATGTATTAGACTTTAGTTTCATTAGTTTGTCTATATACTTAGAATTCATTAGAATTCATCTAGATCTATTGTGGTGTTGAATGGTGATTTAGGATTAAGTTTGACGGCAATTTCTTTGATTTGCTTTGTTGTAGATACCTATAACTGATTTTGACATTGTTGAAGATAATGATCAATGTGTGGTGGTCGGTGATGGGTTTGACTATGAGATACTTTTTCAACTTGATCCTGACTATGGATTGTAGTCGGCGTTGTTTTTCCTTCCTCTCAAATAGTTTGTGTAGAAGATAAGGGGTATTTTGGGGTATATTTAATTTAGCCTTTTATATGTTTTAACTATTTTTTTAGTGGTCAAAGATTAGTATGAAAATATAGTGGGTCAACCTGTCATTTTACTGTAGTGCCTCTAATCTATTACCTTAACAAGATTTAGATATGTGGGCCATGCCAGTATTGGGTTCGGGTCGTGTTGAGTGGAGTGGAGTCAATTCCTTCAGCTTGTTAGTATTTTATGAGGCTTTCGCCCCTCTATATCTCCCATCTCCCTCTCATGGTCTTACTGCAATGATTGAACAGAGCTTCTACATAAACCCTAGCTTTCTCTCCCCCTTTTTTGGCGTATATACCATTTAAGTAAGACGAGAACAAGATGAATTGTTCAATTAAGCGTATCATTTTTTTTCCCTATCATGTTCATATTTTATCGATGTATCTAATCTACCGTTTTAATTGTGACTGTATAGTTTCCGGCGAACTACCAGAGGAACGTGTAGTCTCCAAGAAGTCTGGTCTTTTTCATAATCAGAAGCAGGAAGGAAGCTCTTGGATGAGAGAAGAAGAAAATGTCTGAATAGTATCACCAGAAATTTGAAACCGGAAACGACACTGTTTAGCTTCTCACATTTAATTGTTTTAGCACATTACGTTTTATGAATTCAAAACACGTTATCTGTACTACTTAAACCATAGGAACGAATAGGGGAGAGGTTGTTGAATATCAGATCTCAATTTCTTTTCATCTCTGTCTCTGTCTCTCTCTCTCTCTGAAATTCTCTCCCCCTTCTTATTGTGTTTCATTTGTATTTCATTTATTAGTGGAATATCATTATTGTTTGGGTATTGAATAACAGCTGAATTATGTGAATTGTGAATTGAATTTCATTGTAACATGTTGAGTAATTCGGCTTTGATTAAGGAGTTAATCAATCATTACAAGTGGTATTAGAGCAGTTATGAATCTGGGTATGGATACTCAAGCTAAAGTGGTAGAGGAACATCTAAAAAAATTGGACAGAAGAGTTGAAGGTTTGGGTGAAATTGTCTATGAAGTGAGTAACAAGGTCGAGACCTCATACCAAACATTACAGGCCTTATGTAATAAGCATGACCGTATGGAGATGATGATAGGAGAGCTGAATGCTAATCATGAATCACTGGTAGTTAGCAAAAACACATGCTTTATTATTAGTGACATGGATCAAACCAAATCAAATAAATTTATGATGATTTTACATTCGTAAGATGTTACCTCAAGCAGTTGAAGGATGATCACAATGGAGATTGTTTCTTTAAAAAAGGTTAAAGATTTGGCTAATGAGGCACTGGAAGACTTCGATTCATAAATTTTAAATGTAATCTTGAAAGAGGATGAAGAAATGCGTGGGAAGATCTATTATGCATTTGATCCTCTAAAAAAACTCAGATATTTTGCAGAAAAAATCAACTCCATTAAGAAGAAGATGGAAACGAATCCTCACTCTAATCCAATGCTAGTACTTGAAGTTTCTTCTAAAAGTTTATCTGAAGCAATCCGGTCGCAAAGTAGAGTATGATGAAGTTTTCTTGGGGTTTAAGGACGATGTCACGCAAATAAAAGATAAACTTACTGGAGACCGAAAGCAACTTCAAGTTATCTCAGTCTTAGCATGGCTGGGATAGGTAAGACTATATTTACGATGATGATTTCATTGTTTATCAGTTCTATATTCATGCGTGGACTTTTGTATCTCAAGAATATCGAAAGAGGGATTTGCTGCTCAGCCTTTTTAAGTTTTACTATAAATAAGGTTGAGATACAGTTAATAAGTGATGATATTAGCATTGTTGCGTATTTCTAGAATTCTCTAGAGTAACTTGGAAAACAAGAAAAGTTTAGGGGTTATAAAAATTATCTAGAATTCACTAGAGATTCTTGGAAAGCAAGTAAAATTAAAATATAAAATAATGAAAATATCAGAAAATAATATAGAAGAAAGTCTATTTTATACTCCAACAATGATGTATCTAAAGAGAAATAAGATACATGGTATCTAGACAGTGGGTGCAATAATCACATAACGAAAGATGAAAGTATTTTCTTCAATCTTGATAAAATAAACACAAAATAAAATTGACAATGAAAATTTCATAGAGGCTATAGGCAATATATCAATGAAGTTCTCTTGGTCCCTGCAATAGATCAAAATCTACTAAGTGTAGGTCAAATGATAGAGAATGGATATACTTTACATTTTGAAGGAGATTTTTGCACGATCTATGACAAGAATGATAAATTGTAAAAGTCAAAAAGCGGGAGAATGGATGCTTCTTAATCAAACAGAGATACAAAAACAATACGGCAATGATGACGTAAGTGGATGAGTCATAGTAGTAGCAGAAGAGATTTGGACACTTCCACTTCCATGGATTGAAGACCCTTCAGCAAAAGAATGTGATGAAAGATTTACCAGTCATAAAGGAAATTAAAGAAGTTTACGAAGGGTGTTTGCTCGGGAAACAACATCGTCATCCATTTCAGTCTGAGAAATCTTGGAGAGCTAAAGAGTCGTTGGAGCTAATCTATACAGATGAACACGATCTGATACGTACACTATCACATGAGCAAAACAGGTACTTCATTCTCTTTATAGATGATTACACTAGAAAGATGTGTATGCTTTTTACTTGAGAAATCCAAAGTTTTGAGTTTTCAAAAAGTTCAAAAGATATGTCTAAAAGCAAAGTGGTCACAATATCAGGAATGGAGCATCAACTTACCGTTGGATATGAACCTGAACAAAACCGCGGATCAGAAAGAAAGAATAAAATAGTATTAGAGACAGCTAGAGCTATGTTAATAGAGAAATGTCTTCCAAAAACCTTTTGGGGAAAAGTAATAAGGATTGTAGTCTACTTATTAAATTGATGCCCGATCAAAGCGGTACAAGACAAAACATTAGTTGAAGCATAGAGCGGACGAAGACCATTAGCAAAGCATTTTAGTCGACTGCATCCGCTATACACATATTCCACAAGAGAAAAGAGGTAAGCCCGACAAGAAGACATAAAAGGTTATAGCACTCAATCTAAAAGCTATTAAATTTATAACCTGATAACAAAAAAGTTAATTATAAGTTTGGGCGTTAAGTTTGATTGAGATGCCTCCTACAACTCGGAGACTGGTCAAGTAGAAAGAAAAACTATCAGCATCCTAACACAACCACAAAAACAGAAGGGTAATGTTAGGAAAACAATCAACCAGAGTTCCTACAGCAAGTAATGATAGAAGAACCAGTCGACTTACTAGAATCATCTCCAGGAAAGCACGAAGATTATCAAAAACATACCAAAGTTGCAACCTAATGATCGTTGAACCTGAAAGCTATGAAACAACTTCAAAACAACCAGAATGGAGAAAAGCTATGGACGACGAAACAAAAATGATCGAGAAAAATGACACCTGGGAACTTGTAGATCTTTCTCAAGATAAAGAACTCATAAGAGTTAAGCGGGTCTACAAGATAAAACATAACTCTGATGGCTCAATCCAAAAACATAAAGTAAGACTAGTCGCTAAAAGGATACTCATGGCAGTTTGGCATCGACTACACTAAGATGTTTGTTCCAATTCCACGCCTTGACACTATAAGAATGCTAAGTGCACTAGACGCATAGAAGAAGTTGAAGATTTACGAGTTACATGTCAAATCAACATTTTTAATAGCTATCTTAAAGAAGAAATTTATGTTGAGCAACCTCAAGGGTACGTGTTACAAGGTAAAAAAGATAAAGTTCTCAAATTAAAAAATTGTGCTATACGGATTAAAGCAAGCTCCACGAGCGTGGTACAATAGAATAGACAACTACTTCACTAAGTAAGGATTTTGGAGGAGCCAAAGTAAACCAACTCTATACATCAAAAATCAAGGTACAAATAGTACACTTATGATCTCTCTATATGTTGACGATCTCATCTATATAGGGAACAATGAAAGGATGATCGAGAAATTCAAGAAAGACTTGACGAAAATGCTCGAGGTGACTGATCTGGAATTAATGCACTACTTTTTTGGAATCAAGATAACTCAATTTGAAGATGAGATCTTCATTGCTCAGAAGAAGTATACCAGTAATATTTTAAAGAAATTCAAGATGGAAGATTGCAAGACTATAACAACACCTCAGATAGCAATAAATCACTTAAAAAGGAATACGATAATCCAAAAACAGACAGTTCGCAAATTTGAAGCCTAATTAGACGTTTATTCTATCCGACAACTACAAGGCCAGACATTATGTATGCAACCAGTCTACTTTCAAGATTCATGCTAAATCCATCTCAAGTTCACTACGGAGCTGTAAAGCGGATACTAAGATACCTCAAAAGAACAAAAGACTATGGAATACGATATCAGACTATGCCTAAATCAAGATTACTCGGGTATACTGATAGTGATTGGGCAAGATCAGTAGATGATATGAAAAGTACATCATGCTATGCATTCACACTAGGAAAAATAAGTAAATTAGATTGGAAAGGTTTGGTGGTTTATATGAAGTATATTTTGTAGGATAAAAATAATAGGGAGTAATTTTAAACTGGATAAGATAATTGGAGGAAAATAATTTATTGAAAATAAGAATTTTACCATGATAGGAGACTTTTACAATGACAATACTTTTAGAATTCTACATCCTACGATTGAAGTGGCAACCCTATTTATAGCATACAAAAGTCGATGAAATACCTCTAAAGAATTCTTATTTTTTTATTATTTTATCTCACTTGGTCCTTAACAAATTCTAGAATTTTTTGACATTTTTCATTATTTTATATTTTTATTTTGCTTGTTTCCCAAGAATCTCTAGTGAATTCTAGATAATTCTTATAACCCATAAACTTTTCTTGTTTCCCAAGTTAATCTAGAAATTCTAGAAATATGCAACAATGCTAATATCCCTTGAGTTTGCTCAACATAAATTTATTTTTCAAGATAGCCATTAAGAAATACTGATTTGACGTCTAGCTAGTAAATCTTCCACTTCTTTTGTGCGACTAGTACAATCAGCGCCATTAGTGTCAAGACGTGCAACTGGAGCAAATGTCTCAGTGTAGTCGATACCAAACTGCTATGAGCATCCTTTGACGACTAGTCTTGCTTTATGTTTTTGAATTAAGTCATTGGTGTTAAGTTTTGTCTTGTAGACCCACTTAACTCTTATAACGTTTTTTATCTTGAAGAAGATCTATAAGCTCCCAAGTGTTTTTTTTTTTATCATTTTTATTTCTTCGTCCATGGCTTTTCTCGAATCTGGTTGTTTGAAAATTGCTTCATAGCTTTTAGGTTCAATGATCATCAAGTTGCAGCTTTGATATATTTCTGATAATCTTCGTGTTTTACTTGGCAATGGTTCTAGTGAGTCATTGGTTCTTCTATCGTTTTTTGCTGTGGGAACCTTGGTTAATTGTTTTCCTCAACATTAGCCTCCTATTTTTGTGGTTGTGTTAGGATGTTGATAGCTTTTCTTTCTACTTGACCAGTCTCCCAGTTGCAGGCAGCATCTTCATCAAACTTAACGTCTTGACTTATAATTAGCTTCTTTGTCTCAGGTTATAGACTCGATAGCTTTTAGATTGAATGTTATAACCTAGGACGATTTCTTGTTTTGTCTTCCCATCGAGCTTACCCCTTTTCTCTTGTGGAATATATATGTAGGAGATGCAACCGAAAACTCTAAGATGCTTTGCTGATGGTTTTCGCCCGCTCCATGCTTCGACTGGTGTTTTGTATTGCACCGCTTTGGTCAGACATCAATTTAATAAGTAGACTGCAGTGCTTGTTGCTTCTACTTAGAAGGTTTTTGGAAGACCTTTTAACATTAGTATAGCCCTAGCTGTCTTCATTACTGTTCTATTCTTTCTTTCTGACACGCTGTTTTGTTCATATGCATATCCTCATTTACCTCTATTGCTTATGCTTGTCTTAATATTGCGACAACTTTGCTTTTTAACGTAGCTTTTGAACTTATTGAAAAACTTAAAAACTTAGGATTTCTCACGCAAAACGTATACACGTGTCATTCTAGTGTAATCATCTATAAAGAGAATGAAGTACTTGTTTTGCTCATGCGATGGAGTATGTATCGGACCGTATACATCCGTATGTATCAGCTCCAACGACTATTTAGCTCTTCAGGATTTTTCAGACTGAAATGGTTGAGGATATTGTTTTCCTAGCTAACATCCTTCGCTAACTAGTTTGTGAAATTTTCATTGCCAATTTTTATTTTTGTGTTTATTTTATCAAGACTGTAGAAAATACTATTATCTTTCATCATGTGATTACTGTAGCCACTGTTAAAATACCATGTATTTAATTTCTCTTCAGATAAAACCTTGTTTGAGGCATAAAAATAGACTTCCTTCTATATCATTTTTCTTTAGAGAAGTTAGCTTGATGATTTTGTTTAAAACGACAAAATTTTTCTTCATGTCCAATTTTTTTACAAGTATGGCATTATTGTTTTCCTTTAAACAAACAATCATATTTCAATTGACTTTTTCTTTTGTAGACGCCACGTGGAGGATACTTGCCGTTATTATCAATTTCTTTTCCTTGAATTTCGTTATTTTTAGAATTTTCTTTAAATTTTCTCGCACCCTCTTTAAATTTCTAAAACCGCATATTAACTTAAATTGAAAAGCGTTTTCTACGCTAATTTCATAACACCTTTCTAATCTTTTTTCATGAGTTTCAAGTGAACCCATTAATTATGTATTTATTAATTTATCTATATCTTTAGACTCCTCAATAGATACAATATTGTGATCATATTTTTCCGTGCAAATAATTAAAAATTTTCCAACAACTTTCTTCTCAGGGACATCATCTCCATAAGATCTTAATTGATTTACTTTTTCATTTATTCTTGAATAATAATCTTTTGCGGTTTTACAATTTCTCATTTTTCGATTTTCAAAATACCTTCTTAAAGTTTGTCACTGCTGTAGAACTCTTCCTTCAACTTATCCCAAGCTTATTTTGCCATTTTAGCTCCCATAATTCTCGAAAAATAAGTGTCGTCAAGCTCATTTGTAGAGCAAGTAATGCTAGAGAATCTTTTTGTCGATTCTCTTTAAGTTCATTCTTTTGTGTTGCAGTTAGAGTGGAAACGTCATCTGGATTAGTATACCCGTCGTTGATGACATTCCATAAATTTTACGAACAAAAGTAGGTTTTCATTGTAATGGATCAGAAATCATAATTGTCTCCAATAAAGGTTTGGATAGGAATTGATGAACGAAAAGCGTCAGCTATAGAATTTTACAATGATAGGAGACAGTGCTTTTAGATTTCTACATCTTACAATTGAACTGACTACCCCTATTTATAGCACACAAAAGTCGGTGGTTTGCCTCTAGAAAATTCTTATTTTTTTCATTATTTTATCTTACTTGATTCTTAAGAAATTCTAGATTCTTCTGATATTTTCATTATTTTATATTTTAATTTCGCTTGCTTCTCAAGAATTTCTAATGAATTCTAGATAATTATTTTAACTCCTAAATGTTTCTTGTTTCCCAAGTTAGTCTAGAAAATTCTAGAAATATGCAACAACGCTAATAGTTGGAAAAGAGATCGCGGCAAAATGTCGGGGGCTACCGTTGGCCATCGTTGTTGTAGCCGGATTACTTGCCAAGAATGAGAAGTGCAGCTGGTGGAAGCAACTTGCAGAAATTTTAACTTCTATTCTTGCTAATTATGAGCAGATTATGGACATAACTAGTTATGAGCACTTACCTCGTCAATTACAATCTTGCTTCCTGTATTTTGGAGCATTCCCCGAAGACAGTGATATTTTGGCATATAGGTTGATGTAGTTATAAATAGCTGAAGGGTTTATTTGCTTCGGGGAGCAGCAAATTACGATCGAAGAATTAGCAGAGGACTATTTGATGGATCTGATTAATAGAAACCTAGTGGTTGTAACCAAGAAGTCATCAAAAGGAGGAATCAGGACGTGTCGTGTACATGACATCTTGCGTGAATTATGTCTGAGAAAAGCGGAGGAAAAGAAAAATGTCTGGCACAAACGATTTGCTTCTCCATCTACTTCTATCTCTTCATCAAACAATCTATGCTTCCATTCTCATGGCTTCCACGACTTGTCTAAAAACCCAGCTTTTTGCACAAACATTCACTCTCGTTTCTGCTATGCCTCTAAAAGGAGTCCACCACGCAAAGTTATCACTATGAAATCATTTGTGTTCAGATTTCTTTGGGCCTTGAATCTATACCACATCCTTCTGGAGGTTTTTCCACTCGAAATATTACAGCTATTTTATTTGAGGTTCTTAGAGCTTTGGATAGACCGCCTTGACAAGCTGCCACTAAAGATATCAAACATATGGAGCCTAGAATCCCTTGTTATTAGCAAGGACGGCTGAGGTGGAGTTGTTATACCGATTGGAATTTTGAAGATGTTGAAGCTCAGGCATATACGCATTTCAGAAGAAATTGAAATCTAACACCTTTGTCCATTAGTGGGCGTCCCTATCTGTTGAATGAGTTGCAAACTCTTCTTGCCCTTAAGCTATCTCATTCAGGCAAGGAGGCTGAGGATATCTTGGCAAGGACTCCAAATCTTAGGAAACTGACATTCTATCGTGGTCCAATTGAGTGGGGACGTTTTTCTGTTCTTAATCTGGCGAATCTTAGTAATCTCAAATCATCGAAGTGATTGTAAATAGTTGGGAACCTATGAACTCAAGAATTCCCCAACCGAATAAATTTCCCAAGAAATTGAAGAAGATAATATTATCAGGTGGATGCCTTGAATGGAAGGAAATATCAAACTTGGAAAGTTACCAAGGCTGGAGACCAGGGGCGGACCCAGTTAAGGCCCAGATGCCTGCACTGGGCTTTGGACCGTCCCAATTTTATCATCAACACAAAAAAAAAAAAAAAAAAAAAAAAAAATATGCAAAAAATTAAAACAAAAA